>RJWK010027202.1:0-26569 GCA_004363435.1 Platanista minor
AGAGAGAGAGAGAGAGAGAGAGAGAGATTTATTATTAGGAGCTGGTCTATGTGATTATGGAGGCTGACAGTTCCCAAGATCTGCAAGGTGAGTCGGCAAGCTGCAGGTCCAGGAGAGCAGATGGTGCAGTTCCAGTCCCAAGGCCAGCAGGCTCACGACCTAGGAAAAGCCAGTGTGTTTCAGTTTCAGTGAGAAGGCAGGAGAAATCCCATGTCCCACTTTGAAGGCAGCCAGGCAGGAAGAATTCTCGATTATTTGCAGTAGGGTCAGCCTTTTTGTTCTGCTCTGGCCTTCAACTGATTGAACGAGGCCCACCCACATTAGGGAGGGCAATCTGCTTTACTGTCTATTGATTTAAATGTTAATCTCATCCAAAAACACTCTCACAGAAACACCCAGAATAATGTTTGACCAAATAAATATCCAGGTACCCTGTGGTCCTATCAGGTTGACACACAAAATTTATTACTATGGAGGAGAAGCAGATTTGGAGAGGAGATCAAGAGTTTTGCTTTGGACATGTTAAGTTGGAGATATTATTAGACCTCAAAGGAGAGATGTACTCAAGCAACTGGGTGCATAGACCAGTGTCCTTGAGATGCAGTATTTTTCTTTTCCCTTGTGCATCCCATATGCAATCCTGATATGAAATTCCTTGTATTAACATCGACTTGAATTGATCCTGCCCTAGTTTTTAAGATTAAATGCTAATTTACCAACACTGATTTAGCTACATCAGAAGACGTATTTCTTAAGACATCATGGTTTCTCATTTTTCTGAACCCCTTCACCTTTGCTGTTTCATCTTTCTGGATGCCCTTTCTTCATCTGTCCGTCTGGAAAATATTTTTTAAAGATTCATGAGATGATATCACCTATTCCTTGAATCTTTTCCTAAATCATTTAGGCAAACTTCAGACTATAGACACTCCTATTCTTCCTTCTCTTCAGGTTCTCCTTCCTTTCTCTATTGTTCTTTCTTTCTAGAACATAGAAAGTTTTCATTTTCTCTATTATATAAGCATACAATTAAAGCAATAAAGAAAGAATAAATGATAGTAGAAAGCACCTAAAATCCCAAAATAATGATAAATAACTAGCTTTCTAGAGTTTGCTAGATTTATATACACAAAATTACATAATTTTATAAAATAAGAGCATTTTTATAAACCACTTTTGAAAATCAACTATATGTCATAAAGATTTTTAAATGTCAATCAATATAGCTGAATATGACTCATTTTTAACAGTTGCTTATTTGAGTGTATGGATATAATATAGTCTTCCCATCCCCCAATGGTGGTTTTCACTTTTTTTTTGCTATAAGTAATGCGATAATTCATGTGTGCAATAATATATGAATCCTTTAAATTACTGCATATAATTCATTGTTTGGATATTATATAATTTATTTAGCCAGTCCCTAATTGATGGATATTTCAATTATAACACACACACACACACACACACACACACACACACACATACACATACAGTTGAAAGAATGGAAGGAAGGAAGGAAGGAAGGGAGGGAGGGAGGGAGGGAGGAAAATGTAAGAAAAGGGAGAATTATTGGCTTATATAATTGAAACTTCTAGGGCATCTTGGCCATACGCCCACCTGGATTCAGGACAGAAATGGTGTCACGAGGACTCTCCATTTCTTGGCTCTGTTTTCCTCTGAGTTGGCTTTATTTTCAAATAGGCTTTGTCTTTGCTATATCAAAGCTGGCCCCAGGTAGCTCCAGGCATTTACGGTCCTTAACTTCCATGATTCCTGGAGGAGAAAAATGTTCCCTTTCTGGCATTTCCAGCAAAATTCCCAGAGCGAGCTTTAATTGGACCAGTCCGAGTCACACGTCCATCTTTGCGTCAATCACTGTGGTCAAGAGGAAGGTGATCTGGGTGACCAACATGCCCCTGCAACCAGGGAATGTTCAGTCTCCCTGCCCCACTGCTAAGTTCATGAGCTGAGAATGTAGGTAGGAGAGTTTGAAAAGCTATAAAGGTGTTCTGTTATCAGATGACAAGTGCATGGTAATTGAGAAGCCAAAAGCAACAATACTTAAGGAGATTAACATAGTTTAAAAAAAACACCAGTGCTTGTGTCAAAAACCCCCAAAGTTTTTAATGACTACAGATCTGTATAATGTCCATGCCTGGAACTTCATTTTAACCAACAGATGCCATATTGCTTCTCCTTTAAGCTTGGGTGACCCTGACCCTTGCCAAACAGCCTTTTCTTCCTGTCTTTTTGCAACATCTGTCAGTTACTAATCCATGGATGGTGGGCAGAACTGGATCAATAAACTTCCCCTGTCTGAGCAGCCATCACTTCATCCCTGTGCCTCGTCTGTTCCTTATGGCACCTGAGGTATTACAGGCTTTTTCCTTTTCCCATGCTGAAGATTTTCTTTAACAGAGAATTGGCAGGAGGGGATGCAGAAGAAATGGAAAGTGTGGCAGCCAAAGCTGAGACCTTTGTTTTAAATCTCACAGGCTCTAACTAATACACTGATCCTAAAATGGTCACATTTCACATTCGATGATTTTCTGGCCTCCCCAAAAGCCACCGTATAACCAGAGGCATGACTGGACCAAGGTATGTGGATGCCTGGATTGGTTAATCATTTGGTGGACCTTGAAATCAAATCACTTTGTTTGGCATTTACTCAAAGAAGACACTGGGGTTAGCAGAAGAGGTTCCATCCTTAGTAGCTGTTCCCCCTCCGTAGTCCCAAACTTATATACCCCACTCAGTAAGACAAAACCCTTGTGGTACCAGGACATACCCTTCTTATCAGGCAGATTACCCACCGTCTACCTTTGCGTGACTCTAGGGTCTCGCAAACCCCACCCCACCACTACACCAGGCAGATGATGCTAGCATGCCTTCTAAACATGCACAGTGCTCCCCCAATGTATTTCTAGACAATACGGTTTTCTCCACCTCAGCGCACACTTAGTTGGGTCATCCTTATACCTGCCCAGCTCAGAGAAAAGAAGAGAAATTTGAGGAAGCTGACATTAACAAGTGGATCACTAAATTTTGGAGCCAAAGTTAACCAATTCCAAGCCAATGTGAAGCAGAATTTGGCGACATCAAGGAGAGTGAAATGATAATATGTGTGATGGAGGACGAAGATTGGGCTTCGGAGAGAAGGAGAGTTTGCCCGAAAAACAAGATGAAGGCTTCCCTGGTGGCGCAGCGGTTGCGAGTCCGCCGGCCGATGCAGGGGACGCGGGTTCGTGCCCCGGTCCGGGAAGATCCCACATGCCGCGGAGCGGCTGGGCCCGTGAGCCATGGCCGCTGAGCCTGCGCGTCCGGAGACTGTGCTCCGCAACGTGAGAGGCCACAACAGTGAGAGGCCCGCGTACCGCAAAAACAAGACAACAAAAAAACAAGATGAAACATAAAACTATTTTCAAACACTTTTTAGCTGTGGAACCCTTTCTTCGAAGGCACTCTTACTCCAATTTGAGTTGAGTTGAAGAGCAGCCAAGAACCAAGCAACTCCTCTTCCCGCCATGCCCAGCCCCTGAGGCCCCTCCCGGGGAATCCTTAGGGCTCAACGTGGCTTAAAAACCGCTGACCTAGACTGTCTACTAGAGTGACAGTGAAGAATGCACTTTGCTCAAAGACAAACTGATGTTGCTTAGGCTTTGTTCCAGTGTTAAAAAGGGAGCGTTCAGCTGAGGAACAGGCAATATTAAACCATTAAGCAGATAGCTTTGGGCGATTTTTCATCAGACAATGAAAGTGATGCTTTGTATACTTAAACTGTTGTATCTTATTATTTTTTTACCTTTTGAATGGCATGTGTAGAACGGTAAACCTTCCCTTAATATTGGCTGTCATTCTAACTAAGCTTAGGTTAATTGTTTTTTCCAATCCCCTTCTCACGGGTTTTGTCTTAACCGTGACAAACCCATTACTATGACTCCCTCAAACTCTGGTCAATCAAGAGCTGACTACCATTATGTTAGCCTGTTGTATGATTTATCTTTCCTTCTCTCCACTAGATTATTAAGCTCCCCTGGGGAGGAAAATGTTTCTCTTCAAGTATGCATCCCTTGCACCTAATATAGGACTTGTCAATAGTCAATAAACATTTGCTGGATGGGTGACAATAGCAGCAACAGAAGGGCTCCAAGACAGCACCACCACCAACAACAAAACACAAAGCTGAATTCAGACAGGTGCATAGGACAGAGGCTTTGGAGTTGATTTGGATACAAGTTATGTAAACTCTTTAAGCCCTCTCATCTGTAAAATGGGGATAATAAGATGGTGGAGGGGCTTCCCTGGTGGCGCACTGGTTGAGAATCCGCCTGCCAATGCAGGGGACACGGGTTCGAGCCCTGGTCTGGGAGGATCCCACATGCCGTGGAGCAGCTAGGCCTGTGAGCCACAACTGCTGAGCCTGCGCGTCTGGAGCCTGTGCTCCGCAACAAGAGAGGCCGCAATAGCGAGAGGCCTGCGCACCGCGATGAAGAGTGGCCCCCGCTTGCCGCAGCTAGAGAAAGCCCTCGCACAGAAACGAAAACCCAACACAGCCATAAATAAATAAATAAATAAATAAATAAATAAATTTAAATAATTAACAAAAAGATGGTGGAGTTACATCTTTCTCAGGCGTGTAGTTGTAATCACCCTAAAACCCTTACACTATCCATGAAGTGAAATAAATATGCATGGTGTATTACATTTGTCTACTGATTCTGAGCAACTTCCCTCCCTCCCTTTTTCATTTCTGAGCCCAGAAGAGATGGAATATATATATACACACAAAACTGAGAGCATGTAGTTGAATTCATGTTAGAGCACATTTGGACCAATTCTAGTTTACATACCTCCTAGGGTTGTTGGGATTATTAAGTTGGTTTATACAGGAAAAGCCTTGCCTAATATCTGACCATGGCCACGGGTGTACAGTAAACATGAGCCATTCCCCTTGCTGACAGACAGCTGATGCTCTGAGAGAATCTGTAAGAGGCTGACTCTACCCCATTTGCCTTTCTTCCACCCCTGCCCCTCTCTAAGCCAATTTATAGAATACTTCAAACCCCTGAGAAACAGCATTTTGAAAAAATAAGCCACACCTGACTATGATTTTCTTATACTGCATTCAAATAGTTTCTCCAGAATGGTAGTGCAGTCTTCCTCTCCTCGGGACTACTGTTCAGGACTGGTCACAACTCCCTTTCCCATTTTGTAATTTTGGTAAACTGAACCGTTCACTCTTTCATTTACTCATGCTCTCTAACGCATTCCGGAGCTCTGTCAAGGCCAGGCCCTGTGTTAGGTCCAAAGACTAACAGAACACAAGCGAGAGACAGACCAGTAGATAGACAATTATAATATAATGTGATAGTATAAGTGCCAAGACAGAGAACTGCACATAATTTTCAGAGCACCATGAAGGTGACTAACCCAGAGTTAGGGCTGAGGCAAGCCTGGCCAAAGACAGTCTTCTGGAAGAATTTCTCCTAGCTGAAACCCTCCTAAGCATTGCAGCAAGAGCCTTCTGTTAAAGTGAGATCTGGGTAAAAGTCAGTCATCTTAATTTCATAGAAATGTAGACCCTTAAAGTTAGAAGGAACCTTAGGGACCTTCTTCTAATGTCGTGTTTCTTCCATAGTGCGTGTGCTCTGGGGGCCAGACAGCCTGGGTTCAAGTTCAGACTCTGCCGCTGTTCATCTCTGGTTTGGGGACAGTTCCTTAAGCTTTCTGTGCCTCAGTTTCTTCACCAGTGAAGTGGGGGCCTAATAACAGAACCTGCAATAGAGCAAGTTTTCAGTGACTGTTGACCATTAAAATTATATCCTAGGCTATTGCTGATCACCAGTAAATGTTTACTACAAAAAAGTACAATTTTTCAGTTCTTTGATTATTTGTTACATAATTGTTTTTGAAGTTAACAATTTGGCTGCTGATAGGCCTCAATAAATAAGAGATTTTATAAATATTTTCCCCAAATTTCAGAGGTCTTCAACATCTTACATGGAAGCCAGACCTTGTTCAAGGCAGAGGCCTTGTTATCTCAAACTACTTAGCACTGGGAATAGAGGTACATGTGAAATAGAACGAAAGGCTTTTATAAAATTTGTCTGCCATGGACTTTAGATAACTTTCCCCTAATAACCATAAAACTATTATATACATATTAAAATACATGAACAAGAAAATAAACCCCATTAGTTCACATTCCTTTCAAATTTATGACCTGGTCTAGAGCTAAGTAAACCCTTTTGTAATTAAAAAGTGAAAATTAATCACATAAACAGGGTCTTTTTTTTTTTTTTTTTTTTGGCTGAGTTGGGTCTTCATTGCTGCGCGCGGGCTGTCTCTAGTTGCAGCGAGCAGGGGCTGCTCTTCGTTGCGGTGCACGGGCTTCTCATTGCCGTGGCTTCTCTTTGTTGCGGAGCACGGGCTCTAGGCGCACAGGCTTCAGTAGTTGCAGCACGCAGACTCAGTAGTTGTGGTGTATGAATTTAGATGCTCTGCGGCATGTGGGATCTTCCCGGAGCAGGGATTGAACCCGTGTCCCTTGCATTGGCAGGTGAATTCTTAACCACCGCACCACCAGGGAAGTCTGTGTAAACAGGGTCTTGTTAGGAATATTTAAATACTTAAGGAAACAAACTTTTGAAACACCCCTTGTCCATGGGGATGTCACCTACATACAATTGGTTTACTAGGTAGAAGGAGCTCATTAAAGTAGCTCTAAGAGGCCAGTAATTGTTAGACTAGACAGAGTGCATGCCTCAAAAGTTATAAAACTCTAAATCTTTAAAGATATTACATAGTTAAGATTTTCAGTTAAATAACTACTGACCTTTTCCCCTAATACGGAGGTTTTATTATACAGAGATAGACATTAACATGACACTCAAAGTACTAATGCTGAAAAAGTCCAGTCAAATTCCCTCTTCTGGGATTTTTGCCTCTGTGTTGCTGCTTCCCTACTGCTTAAAGGTCAGAATTCAACACATCCAGTTAAGGTTAGGGAAGGGTCTTGAACCCTGGGTGCTAGTGATTCTGGCAAAGCAGATGGTAAGGGGAGTGTGGGCTTTGTCACAGACTACCTGCCCAGGCAATTGTGAACTTAAGTAGATTTACAACTGCCTTCGATATTTACTCTCTTCTACACAGAGCTTTCTAGAGTGTGTTTCATTCTGTGGGAGATAACAGGACTTTGGCACCGCTAGGCTAAACAAAGTTAAACATGCCTTGTTGAAAGGTCTCTTGCGGCCTTCACCGTGGTAATGAAT
This sequence comes from Platanista minor, assembly GCA_004363435.1. Taxonomy (NCBI): domain Eukaryota; kingdom Metazoa; phylum Chordata; class Mammalia; order Artiodactyla; family Platanistidae; genus Platanista; species Platanista minor. Next base: position 7,275 of record RJWK010027202.1, read on the forward strand.
CTTCGAGAGAGAGATGCAGTACAGATCATCTCCTAAACTTACTTGACTCAGAAACCTTTCTGGTGAAACGTCTTATAGAACCAGGTTCTTCAGAACACGCTTTAGAAAACAGTGTACTAATACATCTGCTGCATTGCCAAAATAAAAAGTGTGATCAACTTGAATCCTTTCAGTGGTAGCCTGGTCCCAAGGATATAGTCTAGACTTCTGGATGGCCTTGCACGGTCTGGCTCTTGCTTTTCTCCCAGCCTTGGACTCATTTCTCATTACACCCTCTCACACTCATGCTCCTGTGAGAGGAAACGAGTGTGGATTTGCTGAAACAATAGGTCTCAGAGCCTTGCTCCACTCTTTCCTAGCTCCCCACCTTGTACCCCCGACCAAACTTAGCTTGGCTCATGTCTACCCAGTTTTGAGAATGAGTTCTGGAGATGCCTTCTTAGACCTCCAAGCATGCACTTGAGGCCTCTTTTACGTGTTCCCATCCATACCCACTTCATATTAGTCCCATATTAGTTCCTGCATCTACCGCCCTGAGTCTAGTTGGCCATCATTGAGGTTGGGACTGTGTTCTTCTTTTTTTTCTCTTTATTGAAGTATAGTTGATTTACAATATTGTGTTAGTTTCATGTGTACAGCAAAGTGATTCAGTTATACATATATATGTATATATCTATATTCTTTTTTTCAATTCTTTTCATTATAGTTTATTACAAGATATTGAATGTAGTCCCTGTGCTATATACAATAGGTCCTTGTGTTTGTCTATTTTATATGTGGTTACTGTGCATCTGTTAATCTCATACTCCCAATTTATCCTTCCCCTCTCCTGCCCCTTTGGTAACCATAAGTTTGCTTTCTACAATAAGTTTGTTTTCTGTCTGTGAGTCTGTCTTTGTATTGTAAATAAGTTCATTTGTACTATTTTTTAGATTCCACATAAAAGTGATATACTATGATATTTGTCTTTCTCTGACTTACTCAGTATGATCATCTCCAAGTCCATAGGAACTGTGTTCTATACACTGTCATGCTGTATTCCCAGTGCCTACCACAGTGCCTGGCACACAGCAGGCCATAACTATATTTGTGGAATTACTGAAGTGATAGCTCTCGTTAGATGGTTGAGGGCACACCCCACTGCTGCTAGTAATTCAGGACTGCCTGGGCCCACTCTGTGGGCACATATAAAGGTTTGCTTACCCATCGGTGGGCAGCAGGGGATTCCTATTCTCCCTTGGTCACCAAGTATTCTTTAGGGGACAATTAGGAAGCCAGTGCTATTGATCCACATTAATAGGGCTGCAGCAGTGGCACATACACTGGAGTGTCTACACAGAGACCTCTTTCTTTTTCTTTTTTTTTTGCAGTACCTGGGCCTCTCACTGTTGTGGCCTCTCCCGTTGCAGAGCACAGGCTCCGGACGCGCAGGCTCAGCGGCCATGGCTCACGGGCCCAGCCGCTCTGCGGCATGTGGGATCTTCCCGGACCGGGGCACGAACCCGCGTCCCCTGCATCGGCAGGTGGACTCTCAACCACTGCGCCACCAGGGAAGCCCGAAATTCTTTTTTTTTTCAGAATGACAAACTCTCAGTGAAAAGTTAAATTCTGAGGCATAGGAAAAAAGCTAGAATTAGAACCCAAGTCTCCAGACTAAAGACTCAATGCTCAAGACCCTCAAACTTGCTGCCTCTCTAAATCAAATTGCAATCTTGTATGGGTGATATAGGTGCCACGGGGTAGGAGGAGGGGTAAGAATTAGACTCTACTGCAGAGAGAGGAGAGTGAGTGCAGAGTCATAGCTTCCTCTCTGCAGTGAAACCATATGTTTCCTGAATTAATAGAGATATTATTTAGTGAACATGTGCAATAGACAAAGGCCACTTCGTGATGTCTTTTTCTTATAATTTCTTATAATTTTCTCTCTGTTTTTAGAATCAGAACTGTTTGCTATAGAACTCAGTTTAATTTCCTAACAGACTTGAAGGAGGGGCAGTTAGTTATGATACACAGAGTTGTATGGTAAGTAACTAGCCCTCTGAAAAAGTATGGCAACTTCAGTGAAAGATACTCTTTCACATTGGTTTCACTGCTTAGAGGTAACCTCACATCATGCCAATCAAGATTTTGCTGCCCATTTTACCAGATAATTCAATGGATGTTAAAGATATAGTTCACCGTATAGACCTGATTAATTGAAGAAAAATATAGCTTCTTATTGCTGACACTGTGAGGTTAGAAATAGTATCCTATGCTAATCTGCAATGCCAAGAAATGAAGATGGTTTAAATCAGATCTCATGACTAATGCATGAGATCCGAAGTTCTTTTATTCCTGGCTATTTTAGAAAACTGAGGTGTATTTTTACCCAAAAAACTAATTCTATAAGATTTATTGAGATAATACAAAATGCCTTATTATTAACAGCTCACAATCAAGATTTTTGTCCTACTAATGATCACAGAAACATTTTCTCCATTTTAATTTTTTCAAAATTATGTATTTGCAATGGGTTAAGTCCAGATTCAAGGATATTATATGTGATCTTTAGTTGTTGTTAGTGGGTTTTTTTTTTTTTTGGTACTCAGTATTTGGGGAGATGACGTAAAGTTTAGATTACTTTCTGTGGCTGTTCTTCCATTTTAATTGTACTTATTGTGAATTCATTTAAACAAAGAAATATATCTAGCAATAAAGTATGCCTGTCATATTTGCTTGTTTTTGTTATGACAAACTGTGAAATACTGTGTTTTTCCTATAGTTCTAATCTATGAAATCTGCAATCTTTCCACTTGATTTACGAAGGACACTTAATTACTGCTGTCATTAGCACCTAGTGTTCAAAACAGTCTGTTAAAATGTGTTAGTCTCACCTCCAAGTCCCTGCTTGCTTTATTTTAATTTTTTTCCAAAAAAACCCAATAATTGCCCTAATAGCAACAATCATTATGTACAGTGAATTAAATAATATTCCAAGTTTTTTGTTGCCTATTTCTTTTTGTTCATAATTTGGCATTTGTGTGTTAAGACTGGCCTAGAGTTTGAACAAGTGTCCACAAGCAGGGTTACTACTAGCGAGGACTTATTACCTGGGTTTTAAAAACAAGCCACTCATTTGTCTTTTTCTTTCCACATGGATAGGGATAACAGACAACTGCTGCGAAGCTTCAATGTTTCTGCCTGGTCATGCACAGTTCTGCAATATAATGTATAAATGTATAACAACAACTTGGGATCACTTGATACCTCGTTTGGAATAAGGAAATTAAATCCAGCCAGGCGCGTCCCCACGGTCGTCCGCGCGCACACACATACACACATATACACAGGCGCGCGCGCGCACACACACACACACACACACACACGCGCGCGCGCGCGCGCGTCAAAAGTTGATTCATTCCCGCGATCCCCCAGAGTCTTTCCTTTTCTCTTTTCTGGCAGCGCCGGCTTCCCAGTCCGGGTGGTAGTGAGGTTGGGGGCGTGGGAGGGGCGGGGAGGACGAGCAGAGGGAGGCGGGAGCCGGGTGCCGGTGCGCGCCGCGCCCGCTCCTGCCGGCGGAGAGTCCGCGCCGGGTTTTGCGCCGTGTCCCCGGGCTTGTCTCACGGCCTCCAGCCGCCGCCGCTGCCGTGTTTACTGAGCTCGCGCGTCCTGATATCACTCCGCTGGCATGGAGGAGGAGGAGGAGGTGGAGGAGCGAGAGGAGGAGGAGGAGGAGGAGGCGGCGGCGGCGGCGGCGAGCAGTTGATCATTGTGATGGTGGCAGGAGCAGCGGCGGCAGCGGCAGCCCAGCCAAGCGTTAGGGGCTGCTCTCCGCGCGGCGTTTTGCAAAGGACTTCACCGATCTACTTTTGCATTCGCCTCGGACTGTCCATGTGTTTACTTCCCCCAGCCCGAGGATTCGATATCTAGGTTCCTGTGAAATGCAACTGAGCAGCCAAAGTACTTTGAGAACACGGGGCGGCATAAACACCAAAACTTTTTTTGTGGAAGGAAAATGCAATAAGCAAGCTTGCCGTTTTCCGATGCGGTGTGGAGTGAGTGTGTGTCGCGCGTGTCCGCACTGGAGGCATATGCTTGTGTGTGTACATGGGGTGTGTTTTTCGGTACGTAGGGAGAAAATGCTTGCCAACCACCGGAAATCTCCTGGAATTTATTAGAAAATAATGGATTATAAAAGGAAGGCAGGCGAAGAACGGATCTTCCCTTGAGTTGCAACCCGATTTGCTGCTGGCTCAGTTTGTTGTGATTCTTTTTGTTGATAGGTGTCTGATGGTATTCTGATAACACCCCCGTTTTTTCCCCTCGAGCTTTACAGTTTAAAAAAAGGAAACAACAACAAAAAAAACCACCCCAAAATCTCTCCCCCTTTTTTTCGCCCGGTCGGGATCGCTGTTTCCATCCATGTGCTTGCGTCTCCCCCGCGTTCCACTTAAACTATTTTAATCCTTGGACCCAAGGAGGAGGCTGATAGGGGGTGGATAAAAAAAGTTCTTCCAAAATAGTGTGCCCGGGGAGCAGGATGGGGGATTTCGCAGCCCCCGCTGCTGCCGCGAATGGCAGTAGTATTTGCATCAACAGTAGCCTGAACAGCAGCCTCGGCGGGGCCGGGATCGGTGTGAATAATACTCCCAATAGTACTCCCGCTGCTCCGACTAGCAATCACCCCGCTGCCGGCTGCGGCGGCGGCGGCGGCGGCGGCTCCGGGGGCCCCGGCGGCGGCTCGGCGGCCGTCCCCAAGCACAGCACGGTGGTGGAGCGGCTCCGCCAGCGCATCGAGGGCTGCCGGCGGCACCACGTCAACTGCGAGAACAGGTACCAGCAGGCTCAGGTGGAGCAGCTGGAGCTGGAGCGCCGGGACACCGTGAGCCTCTACCAGCGGACCCTGGAGCAAAGGGCCAAGAAATCGGGCGCCGGCACGGGCAAGCAACAGCACCAGAGCAAACCTCAGCAAGATGCGGAGGCTGCCTCGGCGGAGCAGAGGAACCACACGCTGATCATGGTGAGGGCGCGCTGGCAGCGGGCACGGGGCGCGCGCGTGGGGGGGGGGCGTGGAGCTTCTTACACGGGGGGCACGGGGATCTGATTTGCACGGCGGGCGAAGTGGGCTGAAGCCGAAGGGTTAACGTCAACTTTTGTGAGGTAAAAGCTGCCGTCGCCGCTACCTGTTCATCTGTCAGGGTTGTCAGATTTGGGGAAGAGGGGGCGAGAGGGGGAGAAGCCAGTCACGACTGCGAGGGGCGGAGGGCGCCTGGAGGAGCGTCGGAGTGAGGCCCTGGAAAAGTTTTACCCCCCTCTCCCTTTCTTAGATACCGATTTGAAAGAGTGAACCCAGAGTTGAAATCTCGCTCCTCCTCTTCACCGCTCCCCACCCCACCCCTCGCCTGGCCGCCTGAGCTCCCCAGACCGGTCCCCCTTCGCCCACCCCTCTCAGCACGTCCGCCGAGTGCAGGGCGAAATGGATGCTGTCGCAGATTCTGGGCGGGCACCAGGCCCTCGAACCTGGGGGGAGGAGGAGGAGGAAGGGAGATGCTCTCGCCTCCTCTCCCCAGCTCACCCTCTTTGGGCTGAGAAAGTCTGAGAGTTTTGTGAATGAACTTTGAGGTGGGTGAGAAGCAAGCGAAGGTGGCTGCGCGCGCGCGTCCACGAGAGCGCGCGCGGATGCGGGGCGCGGATGCGCTCCCTCGCAGCTCGAGACCCCGGGCCGGCCCGGCAGGTGGAGCGGCTCCGAGGGTCGCGGTACTCGCCGGGGCCGGAGGGGAGAGCGACGCCCTGGGCTTGCGCGGAGAGTCCCCGCCACGCAACTTCGCCGAGGATTCTCTCCCCTCCTCCTTTTAAACTTGCTTGCACAGAGCTTTCTCCGCTGCTCTCCCGCCCCGCTCCCCGCCAACTTTCCGAGCCAGTCTGATAAGCCCGGAGGAGTGGAAGGTAGCGGGGAGGTGAAAGAGGCTTAAATGGCTGGGTGGGTGGGTTGGAGGTAGGAGGAGCAGCCAATGGCTTCACTCCTCCGGGAGGAAGGGGCAGTTCCCACCCCCTAACCCTGAGGGTAGAATCCTTTCTCCTATCTCCACTCTCCGGTTCTTTTGCTTTCCTTTCGTGGCGGGGGGAGGGGGGGAGCCGGAAGCTTGAGAAAGGTGTCTGCAGCCCCCTCCGCCGCCGCACGGCCCGGATTTGGGCTGCGCGCGTGTGCGGAGTGGGGCGGGCGGTGGGAATCCGGGAGCGTAGCGGGGCCGCGCGCCTTCTCGCGTTTCCCCTGCAGACCGCACCTCGATCGGGGGCGCTGGGGGCCCTCTCGTTGTGCGGCTTATAAATCGCGCACGTCCCGGGTCTGGGGGTCGTCAGCGTCGGAGGTGGTGCGGGTGCGGGCTTTCGCTGGGCTTTCCGTGACAAAGAGCCGGCTTGGGGGAGGGGAAGAGGAGAGGCCGCCGCGCTCACTCCCCACCCTCCCCACCTCCCCCCACCCCGCACGTGAAGAGGGACAATTTGTTTATCTTGGGCTTCAAGAATCCTTCCCTCCTCCCTGCTCTCAGAGGCCGCCCAGCCCCTCCTCCCTCCTCTCCCTCCTCCGCGCGATCCTGCCCAGTCCCGCCGGCAGCACCTTCCCTCCTCCCTTTCCTCGCCCCCCCCATCTCCGTACTCCTTTTCCTCCTCCCACCTTCCTCGAGCCCGCCTTCCCCTCCCTTCTGGAACGCGGCCGTGGGGGAGGGAGCGGGAGGCGCTTTGTCCGCCTCGCGGCCCAGCTCGCCCCGGAGGCCGCCCGGCTGGGAGGGGCGCTTCGTCCCGAGGCCCTGCCCCTCCCCCGCGGCCGCCCCCGCTCCGCGGGCCCGCGCTTCCCCCCTCTCCCCCCCAACCCCCGTTGCCGCCGAGCTAGCCCGGAGCGCGAAGAGTCGGACTCGGTGGGGAGGAAGAACGACGGTCACAGAGTCAGGGAGGGAGGTTCTCGCTTTACAAACAGGAAGCTGAAAACCACTGACACACTGTAGCTTTTCTGATTGTACCCAGAGGCAGGGTCGGACCTGCATCTTGACTGTATCTCGCATGCCCTGCTGGAACCTATTTCTCTCCGGGTCCGCGCCGTCTCCCATTCCCCGCCCTGCCTTGCGCTCTGCCACCGATGGGGAGACTCACTTCGTTAACCTAAGACTCAAGTAGTATTTGAAAGGCGCTGAGAATATCGTCGTTGCCTGCTCCACGCCCACTTTTCCTGTGTTTGTACGCCCCACACGCTCGGATTGCGTAGGAATCGGCTTCTTTTCGGGAGGCTCCAAAAATCTCAGTCCCACGGCCTCTCTCCCGAGCTTTGGGGATGAAGGACTGTTGTGGCGTTACCTCGCCAGCTGAGCAGCGCTGGAACAAAAAGCCGGTGCCCGGTCGCTTTTGATCGCGGGCGAGAGCAGTAGAGTTTGCGGCCGGAAAGTTTTAGCGTTTGGGTTGTGTTCTCTCGAGGGTGCCACATTTGCCCTGGGAGGGGTAGTGGGGGCACTCCGGGTGCGCGCGCCTGGGTTATGATACACCCGCAGGTGGGAGCAAACCCAGGGTCCTGAAGTTACCTGGAAGGAAGTAGTAAGCCCAAGCCAGAGCTTACTTTTGAAAATGAAAAAAGATAGTGCTTACTTGGGTGGATGAGACCGAAGCAGTAGATTTCATGGTGAATCCCAGTTCAGCAAGTTAACAGACTTGAAAAATGATTGCCTGAAAATAATTTTTTCTATCAATTTTGTAACAATAATTTAGCCTATGGATTAGACCGATGTACAGGAGTATGTTCTAGCTTTAACCGTATTTCACATATGCATCTCCCATTGATGTAAGTGGTCCAAGTATGTGTGATGAGTGTAATGAAAATAAACAGCCTTAAATCTTAAGCAAAGAGTTGCATGTAAATTCTAGGTACCAGAAAAAAGAAAGGAAAAAAGTTAACATCCTCCTCTACAAGTTATTTTTCCTTTAAAAATAGTTTAAAATTGTACATTGGCCCCTGAAATGAAAGAGTATTTTAACTTAGCCTGTGTGTGAGATAAAATCTTGAGAACAGGTTGCAAAAACCACGTTAATCTTCCTTTTTTTGAATTAGCTGCTGGATTTTAGTTGGGCTCTGGGAGGGGGGCGGGGCACAGAGCAATTATAATTAGTTCTCAGATTGAGCTATTTGGAAACCCCTAAAGAAAAGCCATAATCAACCAGAGGCAAATAATAATGATGGTGATGATAAAAATAAAGATGAATAGGATTCTTTTCTGTTTTATTGCTGTTGTTTACTTTCTTAGGGCCGGTATGTCCAAAGTACTAAATATTGATTAGTTCTCTTTCTGCTTGGCTTGGATTAAGAAGGCAGGCTAATCAAGGCTTTACCTCTTTTGATTTGTTTTCTTATACATTTACAAGCATAGGCATGAAAAGCAAACAAACCAGAAGCAGGGTGGGTGAGATGAAATAGAAATCTTCCTCTGGCTCCAGGCTGCTGGGAGGGGCCTCGGTTTTGTGTGGGTCCGTAATAGCACTGTTAGAGAGTGGATAGACCAGGCCTGGGTTGGAAGCTACATTACTTCAGGTGAAAGGTAGTTTCTGGACATGTAGTCAGATGACTCTCCCCGCACACATTTTCTTTATTCAGAAGGGTCTCCCCCTCCTCCCCTCCACAGGAGTTGTTGGTGAGAACTATTGATTTCACCTATTAGAGAATCTCAGTGTAAAGGTGTCTTCTCCTAAAATAGTTTTAATTTGTGGTAGCAGAATGAGACATTGTTCATTTTCTGTACTTAAACCTGAAGTCCTGGTTAAAATTTTAATATAAATTGCAACTGACAGGTTCATTCTCAAGCCAAAGACAGAGTGGCTTGACAAAGGTGTAATCATTCAGGCATACCAAAAAGCATGATAATGCAGTCTTCAGAATTTCAAAATGGTGGTAGTCTTACTTGACCTGGATAAATTCCGTGTTTAACCTTTCTACTTCATAGCGCCATCATAACTTTCAGAGTGTGCTTAATTTATACACAGCTTAAAGACTGTATAAATCCTGCTCTGAAGAGTTTATCACATAAAATTCATTTGATAATAAGCATATTAAATGCTGAGTATTAGAGAAAACTGCAACCTATCCAAAATATTCTCATCTACTCCTGGAAGAGATCCAGGAAATGTCAACATACTAGTCCAGGGCTAAAACTCCGTATAAATGAATCCAGTTTCCCATTTCTTATCCTGTTGAAGGTAAATTACTGGCTTTGTATCTAGATTTTTTGGCAAGCTTGTAATGTCAAACCTTTTCTAAATCTTTCCTATGAACCTTTTCTTTGGCTTATCCTGTTCTGCTTTCCTGGGTGATAGAATTGATAGTGTCCCTTGGAAAACCTTCCATAGCCCACACAGGGTGTGCCTTAAGTTTGTGAAAAACTTTTTGAAATGTCATTTCCCTGTGCTTCTCAAGTGTTTGTCTTTTAATTCTCAAGAAGCATTGAACAAAAAAAAAGCTACAATACATGTTTAATTGTGTTATGTATGTACTTCAGTTGTGGTACATTTTATTTAGTAATGGGCAGCCAACGATCAGAAAAGTAGAGGCATAGTTAGTTAATCATTGATCATAATCTACAAAATGCTCTTCAGGCTGAGTTCCTTTCCCAGGGGAAGCTGAGTTTTCAGGCAGATGGCATGTTTGATACTTTCTATCCAGTCGCATTAGAATCATAAGGGCAAGCTTTAGAATCTTTGGAGGTTTTCTGCCACTTGATAGGAGGAAAATGAACAGTCCCCGGACAAGGTGTACTGACATTGCTGTAAGAAGGATGAGGATTTTATTTTATTTTTATTTATTTATTTATTTTTTTGCGGTCCGCGGGCCTCTCACCGCTGCGGCCCCTCCCACTGCGGAGCACAGGCTCCGGACGCGCAGGCTCAGCGGCCACGGCTCACGGGCCCAGCCGCTCCGCAGCATGTGGGATCTTCCCGGACCGGGGCACGAACCCGTGTCCCCTGCATCGGCAGGCGGGCTCTCAACCACTGCGCCAGCAGGGAAGCCCAGGATGAGGATTTTAAACCTTAAAATGGAGTTACATAGAGTTATTTTCTAAATACCTTTCTGAGACCAATATAGCCAACTGTTGTTAAAAAGGTTTCCTGACAAGGTTTTTCCATTTGGTTGAGATAAGAATGGGGGAATCTCTCCCTCTTTCTCATCCGTGCTGCTATTATAGGAGGAATCTAGTATAATAAGCCATTCTGCACACTACGTAGTAGTTCTTGGATATGTCTGAAGTACTTAGGGTTTATCTAGTGTCGCTTACAGAGTTTTACTTGCAATCAGTGCTCCATGTGTATTAATTGACACTTCTGTACTACATCCTTGAGCTTAAGACGGCTAAATTCTGTCATCTCTTTCCACATTACCCGTCATAGAGAACTGTGAAATGAATCAGACATCAAAGTCTCATGAAAAGGAACATATTGAAAACTCAGTCCCAAGATTTTCATAATATCTGCCTTTTAATTCTCCCAAATAGCTTTGCATTTTTCAGTCTATTATTCAGAGGCTGATTATGGAATTTTCAGATCCAGCTGTTTTGCCTTGTTTTTCTTTCCGCCTCCTGCTGCCAACCTTTTGGTCTTTTCACTGATCTTTAGCACTTTTACCAAAGAGTGGGAAGAAGCAATAAGAAGAGAAATTTAATTTTGGTGCTTCCTCCTCTATAACTAATGAGACAATCAGATAAGATACCAATTATTTGGGAATAATTATGGGTTTGATTCAGTATACCATTTACTCTTCATTAGTGAAAATTGTAGAGAATAGACTGGATTTTTAAATGTCATTCATTCATTCAGTGATTCTGGTACATAGTCTGTAGTGCTTCGTAGAAGTGAAAAAGCTAAATCACACTCTTGCATCCAAGACTTTGACAGCATAGTATGTTCTTTTTAGATTTTCAGTATTATTTAAGCTAGGTTTAAGGGAATAACAGGTGTTTGTTTTTTAATCAGCATTAGACTTGATGCCAGTGACTTCTCAACAGTTTCAGTCTGAGTTATTCCCCTTTCCTATGACATTTTCAGTAAAATAATTTGCTTACTTTCGTGTTGTTTCAAACTAATTTGACATTGCAGAAGAAGCTGATTTGCAGATGCCTGTGCCAAAGTTGTTGGAACCCCCAAATCAAATTTTTTCATTTAAAAAACACCGCATGCTTTTCAGACAGACACATTCAAAAATTCACTATTCATGTTTGTGAGATGGAAATGGAGCTTTTGGAAAATCAGCTAACACCAAAAACTTAGGGAAAAAAAACAACAACCTTTTTTTGTTGTTTAAATCTAACAAAGTTTAAAGAACTAAAGGAATAAGACTGGATAAAATCACTCAGAAAATGGAGTTGAGGGTCTGCCGTATAATGAATACTTAAAGATCATAGGGTTCTATTCCGTGGATCAGAGAAGGCGCACACTTTGTTTTAAAAGTATACCTACCTGGCTTTTCCATCTGTTAAACAGTTGAGGGGCTTTTGAGCTATGGATAAGCAACTCCATTTGGGAAAGAAACACGGTGTTCCCTTAGGGCCACCATACACACGTGCATAGAAAAAGCCATTACTACTATGGCTCAGTGCTTTTTTTTTTTTTTGTAATGGCAAGCTGTGCATTCTGTTCTTGGGGGAATTTAATACAAATCTCAAAATGCCTTCAGTACTTCCTCTGACATAAGGAAAGTGATTTCCTAAGAATAATTTAGACACCTCTTTTAATTATATTGGACCTTCCATTGGTTGGAATGACCTTTATGCTGAAGTAGAATCTTTTACAGTAAGAATAACTAACATTTATCCTCCTTAAGCAATGGCTTAACAACCATAGAGCACTTGAGCGAACTATTTAAACTAACAACCTCCAGAATTTCTAACTCCTGAAGTCTCCATTCTGTTGGGTAGAATCTGGTTTTGTAATGTTTCATGTTATGGACTCTCAGTCCTCAGCACCTTTCACTTCTGCTTATGTGTGCGAAGACGATTTTTAGGATACATTACTGTATAATTTCTTTCCTTCCCTCTCGCAAGATCCTTCTCAACCTCCAGAAAACCCATGGCAGGGCCGGGGCTTCTTTCCCTTCAAAAGAAAAGGCTGAAGTGCTGAGTCTATTCGTGCAGATTCAACCTGGGTCGTAACTGTGACTCAAAAGGATTGCACAAGCTCTGCTTCATTCTCACAGCGGTGGGTTATTTTTCTTTCTTTGATTGTTTGTTAGATGCTGAAAGTAACTCAGTGATTGAGAATGAATCTAAAGGGACTGGTACCCAGTAAAGAACTTTAGGAGCTCTAGTGGTAAGGTAAGAGAGGCAGGGGGTGAGGATTTTGGAGGCATCTCCTGGAATGGGTGGCAAAAGAGGTGATTGGTTTTGCTCATTTGGGGTAAACAGATGGAATCCTGGCGCCTTGGGAGTTTATGGTGATAACATATGCTTTTACTAGTCTATTCTGAACGTGCAGACCTTACTAAAACTCAAATATGTATTTTTCAGAGCTAATGGCATTATTGTTTGTATTCCAATATCTGGAAAAAAAAATCATTTCCTAAAATATTTCCATGCTCCTTTAAATGACTACCTCTGCCATTTAAGTGGATTTACCATAGGATTCCTTTCAATCAGAAATTCTCAATCGGTGGAGATTTTGCCCCTGCCCTGATTGGCAACGTTGGGACACATTTTTAAGTTGTCACAACTGGAGGGGTGCTACTGCTGTCTAGTGGGTAGAAGCCAGGGATGCTGTTAAACATCCTACAGTGCACCCACAACAGTCACCCTGTCCAAAATACCAGTGTTGCTGCTCTTGAGAAACCCTGACTTAAACAGGGAGCTCCCCTAGAATGTTGAAAGTACAGAGTGTGGCTTTCCTCATAGCTTTTCAAAAACACTCTTACTACTTAACCGGGTGGAGAGGGGAGGGGATGCTGCTAGGAGGTAGAGAGTCCCTGGGAAGAAGTCAAAGCGCCGGCCACCCTCTTGCATCTCAGCTCTGGCCATGGGACAGTCTGGCTTTTCACTTCATGTTGGGAAGGTGAACAGTAGTCATTCTTTTTACGTCCCGGAGTGATTGTTCTGCTCAAATGAATTAATATATGTAAGAGTCCCAAAGACTTGACGGTGCTACACAAAGGCTAGGCTTATTTTTATGAATTACTGTCCTATCACTTATTTGCTTGCCTCCCACCCAAGTGCAGACTTAGAGTGATTTGGAGCTTATTTTACTCAGGCATAAGCCAAGGTCTCATGGTGAGGGCTTGAGCAACTGCTACATATTGGACACTATTTCGAGGCATTGGGGATACAGTAGTGAACCAGGGTCCTTGCTCTCGTTGGACTCACAGCAGAGCATCATTCATGTTTCAGATTAGCTGTATAAAATGGTCTTTGTGGTTTTATGAGAACGTGTTAATGGAAGTCATTAATGACCCAACATTTAGAAAAATCCCAAGGATACTAAATGCTTTGTATCTTCTTGCAAGCTTTCTATAGCTTTCTTGCATTGCTTTCTAAAGCAACATTTACTTCCCTGTCTTTCAAATAAAATCACTTTGTGGAGGGGAGAGGGTTAGTTGGTGTGGTGGAGAATAAGATTAAAGGATGGTTGTTAGAAACAGGGCTGATGATCATCTTGCTTTCCTGTTTTTGGACTAGGTAACACTTGTAGCACCATAATCACCGCTTGACATCAAGCTTTTAGAGGAGATTAGACAAAGAGAGGGAGCATTTAGAAAGAAACAAGCAGAAAGGTGCAGGGACTTGAAACCATGTCACATGAAGAACAGTTGGGAGACCTGGAGGTGTTTAGTCTGATTTCAGGGATGATATGATTGCTTTCTTAAAATATTTGAAGGGCTGTCATGTGAGAAAAGGATTAGATGTGCTCTTTATGACCTCGAGGGGATAAAGTTAGGATCAGTGGTTGGCAGTTATTAGGAGTAAGGTTTGGTTTAATATATTAAAAAAACAATTATGTGAAAATGGAAGCTGTTCACAGATGAAATGGGCTGTGTTGATGAGCAAAACTGTGCCAGCAAAAGTTGTTCAATTAGCTGAAATGTTGGAGAATAGATGACACCTGTTTTAAATTATAAACCTTTAAAACAATATAAAAATAAAATACCAGTGAAAAGAGGATAGGGCCTTTGTCTCTTTAATCCTCTTTATATCCTCATGATAGAAAAAGATCTAACTGGGAATTCCCTGGCGGTCCAGTGCCGGAGTTCGATCCCTGGTCAGGGATCTAAGATCCCACAAGCCACGTGGCGTGGCCAGAAAAAAAAAAAGCAACAACAAAAAAAGACCTACCTGTACATGGGAGAAACTCTAGATATTTGTGGAATAAATTGCTCAGTGAAAATGAGTAGATTAAGTGACTTTATTCCTCTTCCTCAGTGTCTCCCCTCTGCCCCCAGAAGTTATCATGGTTTAGAATCTCTCTCCAGACCTTCCTCTTTTTGCTCACATATATACTATGTAGTGTACATCACCATACACCACACGTTAGTTTTTTCCTAGTTGAATTATAAATGTGGTTCTGAGATTTACTTTTTCCACATAATATATTTTGCAGACCTGTCCAATTCGATCCACATAGATCTTCAACTCATTTTTTTTTTTTTTTTTTTTTGCGGTACGTGGGCCTCTCACTGTTGCGGCCTCTTCCGTTGCGGAGCACAGGCGCCGGACGCGCAGGCTCAGTGGCCGTGGCTCACGGGCCCAGCCGCTCCGCGGCATGTGGGATCTTCCCGGACCGGGACACGAACCCGCGTCGGCAGGCGGACTCTCAACCACTGCGCCACCAGGGAAGCCCTCAACTCATTTTTTAAACTGTTATATAGCATTCCACAATAAAATGTTCCATAATTTATTGAATGATCCCTTATTTCGAGAGACTCTGGTAGTGCCTCATTTCCTGCTAATTAAGCCTTACTTGATTGCAATGAACATCCTTATCCATATATCCTCGTATATGTGAGCATTTCTGTATCCCAGATTTGGACTTTTTTCCGTATATGTGATATGTATAAACAGAAGAAGTTGGCCAAAAAAATCTCTTAATCTAATATTGTTTAACATAGACCTCGAATCTTATTACAACCTATTTTAGGGCAAATGATCATTGTGTCTCCTGAAACATATGGCTTAAAAAAAAAAAGTATCAACTCTAGCGACTGGTGTGTGTCTTTGCAGTCTGTGTGAACACTGTTAATATGTAAAGGCTGTATATCTGGCCACACATCTTACACGAATGACTTTCTTTTCATCTGGTCCCAATGACCAAGTGAGTAGGAGTCTAGTTAACAGCTCCTGTTCATGCTGTGAAAGCGGGAAATTCACTGTCTTGAACAAGTTTGTAGTTCTCTTTACCTTTCCTGAGCTTTGTGTTCCCCGGGCCTGCATGGCTTTATGTGTCAAATGTATATCCATGGGTGATACAGTACCTGGGGTGGCAGCAGGTGCACCTTTTTGAGTGGTCATAAAAATCGCAGGTCCTTGAGTTGCCACTTCCTACAGGTTCAGTCACCCTGACTAATCCAGTCATCTGTGTAACATGGTAATAACAACCTGCTGACCTGGCCAGCTGTAGAAAATGCATCAAAATGGACTTGCCTCCACAGTTGCCTTATAGCGTTTGTTTCCACAGTTTCCATAGTTGCCTTATAGCGTTTTGTTTCCTATCAGTTTTCATTACATACAGGTGCTGAAGTGGTCTCAAGACCATCCTCCTTCAGGCTTCTTGGTCATTTTGATTTACCTCTGGCCTGGCAGCTGCTCTACCGCGAGATACTAAGAACTATAGTCTATATTTTTACGGAGCCGGAGGAGTTTGGCTCTAGGAGCTGTGCTCTTGGCTACAACATTATTCTGCCTTCACCTGACTGAAGGGTTCTCTCTTGAAAATGTTGAGTGAGCAGCTGCCTTTTCTAACTAACTGTGGCCTCCCAAGGAGCAATCCTCCCCTATTTGAACTTCCTTTAGGTCTTAGGATCGGTTTGAACAGGAGCCCACATGAAGATCTGTGGTAGTGCTGGTCCTTGGCTGGCCCTGCTGTTTTCTAACGAGGACCTCCCCCCCCTTTGCTGTCTCTCGGCCTCATGTACCTCTGGCCTCGTGTGTCCCTCTTTTCCCGTCTCCCTTTACCACCATTCTCATGTTTTACCTTTGTCAAGTGACAGTAGGACCTGGATACTTGTACAAAATGTAGGTGGCAGTGGTGTGAACAACAGAAGTAAACCGAGGGTGGAGATGTAGGTGATTGGTGTCAACCTTAGAGGTCATTCTCTCCCAAGTGATTCCAATAAACCAAGCGCTCTGCTACAACTGATGACCTAGATACTGAGTAGCGGCAGCACTGCATAGCATCTTAGTGGGAAGAACTCCTTTGGCATGCTAAGCAAATGCAGCTGTGTGCTCAGTGCAGCCTTTAGGGGAGGGGGCTTCAGTTTAAAGACAGCTGGAGAGCTTCTGCTTCAGGAGCTTCCGTAGCAAGAGTTGGTTGGGCACTAAAATAAGAAGCTTGCTCCTAATCTTGCAACTAGGCCAGCCAGTACGACCAACGAAGACGTTCCGCAAGTTGCTGCTCTGGTCACGCAATACAACTTCAACCTTCGACTCTTCTGCTGACATCCAAGCTTAAACAGTGAAGTTTAGTTTTTGCTAGTCTACTGTCCCTCTGAGGAGTGTCATCTGACTTTTTTTGTGCTTGCTTCTGATTTTTCCTGGATCTGTTTCTTTCATTTCTAGCACTAGAATGTCTTCTTTGAAGGATGACTTCCACATATGTATAAGGTGGACAGCTGCCTTGCATTTTGCCCCAAGTATAACATTTTACCTTTAACATGATTGTAGACAGATAAATTCTTCTCTGTTTTGAATATAAGTTGTGTCATAGCTATCTGATTATAGTTATTAGATAAAAACTGCTTTCCAAAGGCTGGTGAGATTACGGCTATGCTGCAGTAAACTTCTAATTGCTAATTCCTTTGAAAAGCATTTTCTTATTTCTCTTTGAAAGACTCCAGAGATGATTTGGAATAGGTAATAAATGCTTAGAATCAAGTCTTACCTCATTATCTATGGAGTTTTTAAAAAACATATCTTACAAAAAGGAAGTGTTTCAGACCTGTGTTTTTTGAAGAGAGTTCAATAACTATGGACATAAATTCATTCAGAGGTATATCTGGAGGTTAACGTTAGCGTTTATGCAAAGAAATCGGACATTTTGTCAGAGCTGGACAAAATTTTCTGGATACTAAGTAAAAGAAATAAAACTGCTTTAATGGTTGGTTCTTGAGTTTTGGCTTCAGGTGGCTAAGCGAGTTCCCAGCGGGGGTAAAACATGCATCCCCTAGGCCCACTCCCATCCTCTATTCTGGGCTCCTTTCGTCGTCCCCAGTTCTAATCCACTGTGGCATTTCAGTCCGTCCTTCCTCCTGGCCGCCTTGACAAGAAACGTGGCTGCAGCAGTGGCTGCCTTTGCAGAGTATGCAGGTGGTGTTTATCTTTAATCACTTCAGGTATTTCCTCACAGTGGTGTGTGCAGATCAGCACCTCCCTGGTTGTAACATTCTCTTACTGTTCACATCCTGCAGTAGCCCTTTCCTGGGAGATCCTCTGGTGTTGGGTAAACAGAGGTGGTTTATATAAAGAAGCAGCTTTCTCAGTTTAGAAGTTGTTGCAGCTTAAAACGGTTGAAAATGTCTTTTGCAGTTTAACTGGGAATTCCTAAATGGTTTGCAGCTGCTATTGGATTTTTAAAAACATGTTCAGAACACGTTCGTTTTCTTCCATGAAGCACGGAAACAATGACTTGAGATTTGGATTTCATGCTGCTGACTTCTCGGAACCTATTGAAGGACTATTTGAAAAAGCTGTCTGTCATAACGTTGGATAACCATATCAAAAAAAATATTTTTGGGGAAGTTGTATATGTTAGAGTGGAATTAGGTCTGGAGCCCACGATGAACTTGGACCATGTCATGGTAACTTGGAGGGTGGCAAAGTAGGATAAACTGGTACTTTGGGGATCTGGGAAATCTGGCACCCCGGCTATTGAAATTCAAATGGACTGTTGCTTTTTTTTTTTTTTTTTTTTTCTTCAGTGTTTGATCCTGGTCTTAGATTGAAAGGACTGATATGAATCATTCAAGGGCTTTTTCTTAACCTGAAGTTTGTGGTCTGAGATTCCAGTTGGAACCCTTGGAAATATGTAACAATAGTTTCAAGGAAGGGAGCTTAATGATAGTGTGTGCCTGGGAGAATCCTGTCTTTCTTCTCTCTGCTGAGGTGCAGGTTGTCTGTGTTACTGGTTTGGTAGGCTCCGTGTTTATCTGTGGTCTGGAATGTCAAAGGACTGCCAACCTAAGAATTTTGCTTCCCTCTCTACCCTAAAGTGATGGTGTTGGAGTTTCTCGTATTGGCTCATGGGGGCGGGGACAACCATATATGGAAGAGGGAAGGGGGATTGGACGGCTTTGGTATTCTCATCCTTTCTTCTTAATGCCATTTTCATTACTCTATTAACAGAGAGTAGATACGCTGAGTATTTATTTATGTCTGTCTTTTCCTTCACAGTGTAATGCACACTTCACTTGTTTTCTTCAACTTTTCATAATCTGTGTGTTCATGATGCACTGAAGAGCAATAAATTTGAGAAGAGAGATAATGAGCTTTGACAGACTTACAGAACTGAGACTGTGTAAGAGGTGGAAGCAAGAGGGTTGCTTAAGCAAAGGATTCCATTACTGGTTTGAGGGAAATTATCCAGATAAATTCTTCAGTGTTAAAATTCACAACCATCTGGGTGGCCCGGGTTATAAGAAGAAGTGGATTACTGTGTGATTTTTTAAGAATTTAAATCTTTTCCATAGTTTAAAAAATACTTTTTTATTCCCAACTTAAAATTTTTTTTTAGCATCTTTATTGGAGTATAATTGCTTTACAATGGTGTGTTAGTTTCTGCTGTGTAGCAAAGTGAATCAGCTATACATAGACATATATCCTCATATCTCTTCCCTCTTGCGTCTCCCTCCCACCCTCCCTATCCCACCCCTCTAGGTGGTCACAAAGCACCGAGCTGATCTCCCTGTGCTATGCGGCTGCTTCCCACTAGCTAGCTATTTTACGTTTGGTAGTGTATATATGTCCATGCCACTCTCTCACTTCGTCCCAGCTTACTCACCCTCCCCACTCCCCGTGTCCTCAAGTCCATTCTCTACGTCTGCGTCTTTATTCCTGTCCTGCCCCTAGGTTCTTCAGAACCTTTTTTTTTTTTTTTTTTTT
>RJWK010027203.1:0-26568 GCA_004363435.1 Platanista minor
AAAAAAACCTACAGTGAGGTATCACTGCACTGGTCAGAATGGCCATCATCAAAAAGTCTACAAATAATAAATGCTGGAGAGGGTGCAGAGAAAAGGGAACCCTCCTCACTGTTGGTGGGAATGTAAATTGGTGCAGCTACTATGGAGGTTCCTTAAAAAACTAAAAGTAGAGTTATCATATGATCTCAGCAATCCCACTCCAGGGTATATATCCAGAAAAGACAAAAACTCTAATTTGAGAAGATATATGCACCACAAGGCTCACAGCAGCACTATTTACAATACAATAGCCAAGACGTGGAAGCAACCTAAGTGTCCACTGACAGATAAGTGGAGAAAGAAGATGTGGTACACATAGACAACGGAATATTACTCAGACATAAAAAAGAATGAAATAATGCCATTTGCAGCAACATGGATGGACCTAGAGATTATCATACTAAGTGAAGTAAGTCAGAAAGGGAAAGACAAAATATCATATGATATCACTCATATGTGGAATCTAAAATATGACACCAATGAACTTAGTTACAAAACAGAAACAGACTCACAGACATAAAAAACAAATTTATGGTTACCAAAGGGGAGAGGAGGGGAGGGATAAATTAGGAGTCCGGGATTAGCAGATACAAACTACCATATATAAAACAGATAAACAACAAGGTCCTACTGTGTAGCACAGGGAACTGTTATCAATATCTTGTAATAACCTGTAAGGGAAAAGGATCCCTTTGACTCAGTGATTTCACTTCCAGTAATGCTTCCCAAGGACATAGTCAATGATGCCTCAGATGACACTATCACAGATATTCACCGCAGATGATTTTACTAGAGCAAAGTTTACAATCAACTTAAATGCCTAGTAATGGGGTGCTGGCTAAGTGAATTACAGTCTATCCATAAAATGGAATACTATGCACAAATTGAAAAATAATGTAGGAAATACTTCAAAACATATGGCTAAGGGGGGTAGAAAAGCCTCCAAAAGAGTATGTATGGTACGAGCTCTTTTTTTAAAGTGTCCATTAGTTCTCACTCTGATTCCCTACGGCTGACTCAGGACACGTGTACACATACACACACACACACACACACACACTGGAGTGGGGACTGTCATCAGTGGAAGAGAGATTTTAAACCCTTCTAGAAGACAGAGCCAGTGCAAGGGTGTTGATGGTTAAAACTGAGTGCACTGAGCTGCAGCCCAGAACACTCACAGGAGGGACCCGGATGGGAGGGAGGCGGGCAATCCTTCTGGCAAAACCCCAGGGAAGCTCTGGGCTTGGGGCCAATGGGCTTAAAGAGTAAGAACAAGGGAAGGTGCTGAAAACCAGAAACCAATTGGAAGTCGTCCCAGGGAAACCTCAGCACCCATCTCCCCAACCCACGTGCCATGGAAGCCAGTGTATTTACTCCACCCCACAGTGGAGGCTTCTTCGAAAGAGAAGCTAAGGACACTGCCCAGGGAGAATCCCCTCTCTCAGGGCGAGTGATTCTGCACAGACGAGCAAGTCCCTGCATCCAGCAGGTCCTGCCCAGGTGGACTCCCCAGGGGGGACACGCTGCACAGCCCAGGCATCCCAGGGATTGACGGAGGCCTCAGTTCTGACAATAAACAGGCCACATCTTACACTGAGGGGTCAAGTCCAACGTAGAGGAACAAGAAATAGAGGTTTCAGCCTAGGCACAAAGGTGCGAAGGTGACCAGTAGAAGCACTACACATAGTAAGCATTAAAATTGGAAGAAGAGTGCAAATGAACTTCTTTCCTACCAGAGGCTCAAGAGACACCCTAAATCCATATATGAATGTATAAATAATGAAGAATATCAGCATCTTATTTAGAGTCATGGGAGTTACCACCAAAAGGTCTAAAGCAAACATGATTACAAGAAGCTGCCCCTTCTCAACTCCTTGATTTTTTTTTTTTTTTTTACCTTGGACATATATAACTTCAATAAAATTTTTAAAATAAAGGGAAGAGACCGTAATAGAAATGACCGCTGTGCTTTACTATTTCCCATGTGTCATTCAGAGATCCATACACATAAAAATGCTGAAGTCAGCATTCAGGTGCCTTTGGTGAGAGGGGATGATTTTTCTCTGTGAATTTCCATAAACACAGAACAGACACCACTCATTTTCAATGCTTTCTGAGAGAACCAGCTTATTTAAATCAAAAGCTAGTGTATTTGCTTCTGTTTTCTTTTTTGTTGTTTGTTTGTTTTATTTATTTATTTTGCAGTACGCGGGCCTCCCACTGCTGTGGCCTCTCCCGTCGCGGAGCACAGGCTCCAGACGCGCAGGCTCAACGGCTATGGCTCACGGGCCCAGCCGCTCCGCGGCATGTGGGATCTTCCCAGACCGGGGCACGAACCCGCGTCCCCTGCATCAGCAGGCGGACTCTCAACCACTGCATCACCAGGGAAGCCCTTTGCTTCTGTTTTTATTCCTCGCTAGGGCCTCCGTTTTGTTTGTTTTTTTCAAGTTTGGCAAACCATTTTCCTGGCTTCTTGGGACTACACAGCAGTGCATTTGACTGTGAACGCTCCCCGTTCTGAGTACAACTTTCACTGCTTCCTGTGTACGTAGGAGATTTTCACCAGCAAAACCCAGGTAACTGGGACTGAATAGAGAGCCAGGGCCTTACAATTTTCTGTCAT
Organism: Platanista minor; assembly: GCA_004363435.1. NCBI lineage: Eukaryota > Metazoa > Chordata > Mammalia > Artiodactyla > Platanistidae > Platanista > Platanista minor. Next base: position 2,663 of record RJWK010027203.1, read on the forward strand.
GAAAGGGAGACTTCAAAAGGGCATTTGAGTACCCAGCCATTTTGTAATCATCTTGGATTTCACTCTCTCTATCACTTAATATATCTACTTTAATTTCCAGTATTTCCTTCCCCTGATAGAGTTGTAAAAGCTTTTTTCATTCCCTCCACTGCTCTGGCAAGTGCACATTCCTTCCCCCACTATTTTACTGCCTTTATCTCCCCTTCGCGTTTGTGCCTAATCTGAAGGTTCCCAGAAATATAGCTTTCAGAGAGGAAATGCAACTAAAATCCTATCAGTCGATTCCTCAAATGTTCAGAAAGGCCCGCAGAGGTGTGCACATGGTTACCTTTCGAATTCGCATTCCCACATTCGCTCAAATGCACCTGATCCACTTTATCTGGAATCTCGAGTGAATTCAGGAACAAGATTTTTCTTTTGTTGTCTGTTTCTCTACAAGCTTACCTATTATTCCCGTTTCTTTTAGCAGGTTCTTGGCTTTAGACCTGCAGCATGGGGTACGTGTAGAGGGGACCTGGCCCTCACCTTGAACTTGTCTGTGGTTTGCTCTGGAGCCCGAGCCAGCCAGTGGAATTGTTGGGACTCAGACCCAGCGAGACACAACGCGGGGACTGTTCTGTGCACACCGCCCGCTGACCCACGGCTACGCGGGAACCAGCAGGGCTGGTCTCCACTCAACAACCGTTCAACGGACGTGAGAGGAGAATCTGTCATGAGTCCCACCAACCCCAGTGGTGGAACAGTTCACATTTCCATGTACAAGGAAAAGTTGAGGGCAGAAAGATAACTCCGTTTCTAAGAGACGAGAGAAGAAAGATGGGGAAGATTTCTATTACTTAATATTAACCAGACGCTCAGTGGCTCAGATAACAGAAACCTATTTTCTCACAGTTCTGGAGGCTGGATGTCCAAGCTCACGGGGTCATCAGGGTTGGTTCCTTCCGAGGCCTCTCTCCGTGGGGTGCAGACAGCCACTACTTTCTGCACCCTTCACATGGTCTTCCCTCTACCTGGGTCTGTCCTAATCTCCTCTTCTTGTAAGGATACCAGTTGTTTTGGGTTAGGGCCCTTCCCAATGGCCTCATTTTAACTTAAATATCTTTTCAAAGGCCCCATCTCCAAATACAGTCAGACTCTGAGGTGCTGGGGGTTAAGGACTTCAGCACATGAATTTTGCGGGGGTGGGGGGGGCGGGGGGAGGAGATCAGCCTATAACAGAGACCTTTCATGTTCTTTCCATGTCTATCCTAAAACGCATTCTCTGTAGGCTTATTTTAGCTCATTTCATATAGCCCCCTTTTCTCTTTCTACTCCCTCAACATTTGTTTATTGAGTTTCCATAAATATTGATTTTCCTCACATTGTGCTTGGTGCTGGAGATCCCAGGATGCCTCCTGTCACTGAGCAGAAGTTGACATGTAAAAATATCATAACAGCCCAATTAGTACCGTAAAGAAGGGACGGATAACGTTTCGTGGGAGTTCAGAGGACCAGCGACGCCCGCCTGGGAGCAAACAAGTCTGAGCAGAGAAGATGGTGAGCAGGAAGCTTTTAAAATGATGGCTACAAGTTCATGAGGAAGAGATAACATCGTTCTAGAAAAAAGGAACACAAAGTACTATGTGCTGAAGCCCGACAGGGTGTGTATGGCACAGTGGCTGTGAGCAGGGCGGATGGCAGGGATTGGACAGGATGAAGCTGGAGAGGTGGGTGGGAGCCAGGCTAGGAGATTAGGACTTTAGCCAGAGCAAACCCACTGATATTTACAAACAGTAATTAACAGATTAAAATCTAGTTCTGAATGCTTTCTAGGTTTCTGAATACTGTCCTCTATTACTGAGCCTTGAGTAATTTTCCTTACCATCTAGACTCCTAGCTCAGGGACTGCACAGCTTTACCTGACACTTCACTTGCCTTCCCCACGCTCCTGTCATTGTCACCATGAGTGAAAACGTGAGTAGATGAATAGGAAGACTTTTCTTTCCAAGAAACGATTGTCTCTGTGCCTGACGCTTATCCACAAAGACAAAGATGCTCACATATGTTTGTGTATATAAAACACTTTTCCTTAATATGTATATTTAAGGGAAACTGTTGTAAGGATTTCTGGATTTATGCCTGTTCTCAGAAGTTTCAAATCGGAACATTTAAAAAATTGAGCGGGTTGAATCCTTCATTTTATAGGCTGATGGAACCAGGGTCTCTTTAAATTAACATGAATTGAAATCAACATACCCTTTTTGTCAAACACCAAACACCCTTTTCTTAAAAAGGCCCCGTTCGATCTTTATACTGATCAACAAAACAAGACTGTTCGTCCCACAGGTCCCGTTCCTCACTGGCATTTTCTCAGCATTTATGCATGTGGTGGACAGCCTCACACTTGTTACATATTGCTCAGATAAGTAATTTCCTTTATAAACCGTTAAAAGCACAAGATTTGTATCTTTCCATTACCCATAGCGCCTGCCTGGCCTACAGAAAATAGTAATGGCAAACACAGTACCTGTGCCCAATCCTTTATGGATCATGAACTCCTTTAATTCTTGTAATAATCTGTGAGGTAGGTACATTATCTTTATTTTAAAGATGTAAAAACTGAGGCACAAAGAGGCTGAGCAAGTTGCCCAAGGAGCGACAACTCGGCAGAGGTGAGTCGGAGTTGTGCCGAGTGTGGCTCTAGGGTCTGGATCTTGATCACACGAGTTAGAAGGTTTCCTGAGTATTTGTTCACACTCAGCACATCATCTGAGCCCAGGGACTAGTGACAGGACTGGACCCCCTCCGTCCACTTGGCTGCTGGGCAAACTGGCAGCGAAGTGCTGGGCTCCCAGGACAGTGCCTGGCAACGTGTCCCACCGTGGCGCCCAGCTCTGTGCCAGGCGCCGAGCCGTACAGCTGTGCAAGGTCAATAGACCTGTGTGTGTGGCCGGCACGAGGCCACTGACAATGGTCTGCTTTCTTCTCCCTGAGCACCAGCAGATACATCACCAAAAGGCTTTTGTTTTTATAAATATGGCTCAAAGAGACTATGAACGGAGAATGGTGGTTATCATAACTTTAAAATTTTTTTCTAAAACTATGAAGGATAAATTATAGTTAATAATAATAACTACCTTGATAAATGGCTGGTATTGGGCCAAGTGCTTTATTGCACTCTCATTTAAACTCCCCCAAGAACCCTCAGCAGGAGGAACCAGCCTCCCATTTACAGACAGGGAAGGAGGCTCAGGGGTCAAGGTCACACAGCTGTACACGCAGAGCCCTCTTCCTCCCCCTCCTTTTCCTCAGTCCTTTTCTGTCCCCTCCTTTCTCCCCGACCTGACTTCAGACCCTGTCCATTTCTTTCTCTCCTTATAAATTGAAGTATAAGTGACAAGCAGTAAAATACAACTTATTTTTCATTGTCAATTTTGCTTAGAATAAAATAGCATTCTGGTTACGTATTTTCTTTTAGATCCTTATCTCTTAAGATGCATAATAAAGTGTTTGCAATGAAATGGTAAGTTGTCTACCTTCTAGAAAACATTCTAAATGAGGGTATAGATTAAACAAAAACAGAACATATCTTTATAGTACAGCTCTGTCTCCAGATCTAGGTGGGGACATTTCCAGCACCTAGAGGAGCCCAGCTCTTGGTGTCTATATTTACTGCCTCTTGGAAAGACCATTAAAGTCCTGGTGAAAATTCACATCAAAGCAAGAACTTCTGGGGGTCAAGATTCTTCTGGAACATCGGATTTTATCAGCAAAGCTTTCTGTGGCTGAGGTGCAGTTGAAATCAAAAAAAGTTGTTGACCCACCCAGGTCAGACTTAATTTGGACTTCAGCAGCTAATTTCAATTTCAATTCAATTCACCAGAAGTGATCGTGCATTTCATAAAGCAAGGTGCCCGGAGCCCCACTCAGTCTGTGCTCGGACGGGACCCACGACCCAGGAGAAGAGCCTTTCCTCCTGTCCCTCCTGCTTCTGGCTGAGTGTGGAGGTGGCCTGGGGAGGCCCCAGGGCCAATGATTATCACAGGGCCACTATTATTGCTCTTGTGCTTAATTGTGCTATAAACATAGTATAAAAGTTGTTCCCCAAAACTGTGTTACAATTTTTTAAATGCCTTAAAACTTTCTGTAAGTGTAAAGTAAGGTAACAGATTGCTTAAAAGTTTATGGATACCTTTTTTTTTTTTTTTTTTGGACAAACAACTTTTAGATTCTATCCAATTGGTTAATCAAATTCAACTCTATCAAATCTGGTTAGACTCTAGAATGAAGATTCTTTGTTAAAGAGATTTGGTAAGTAAGGCGGCAAGTGTTCTTGCTGTTGGAGGATAAAAACATCAGTAGCAGGGAGAGGACTTGCTGATGCAGAGTTGAGCTGAGAGGGAGGTCCACTTCCGGTGTGTTTTTTTTCAATACTGTAGCAGGATTATTTAAGGCCACTGAAATTTGAAAGGCTGCAGGAAACAAATGAAGTAATCACTGAAAAGTGCTGAAATCAGCCCTTCTTAGAGCAACTCCTCCTCAGCTAATAAGCAGGAGAAGTCACATACTGGGCGTGCAGCATCAGCACAGGGGGACGATCACCTTTGCTATTCTTTTGCCCCACAAGAGTGATGAAACGGCAGTTCTGGATGCAGTGCTACATCTATGAAAAAGGATGAAAATTCCCCGTAGAGGGATATATGCCTGAGTGTGGGCTTCTCCACAGGGAATCCTTATCTCATTCCTCCCCCATCCTTCCTCCCTGCCCCTCAGACACCACACCTGACTCCCACCTGGAGAACAGATGAGCCCGTTTCCCTGAGCTATGCGTCACAGAGCAGCCTCTCATGCAAAGCTGCAAACATAGCCCCTGCGTTTATTCGGGCACTGTGAGAAGGCATGGGTTAAAAGGAGTAAAGACAGACTTTTCTGTAGTCCAGGGCGCCCGACGACCTGAACACACAGGGCAGATAGTAGTAAGTGCTGATTCTGGGAGGAGAAAATGCATGTGCTTCCATGGTCCTGAGCATGCACCAGGGCTTGTGTGCATGACAGCTACCCAGGGCATTCAGTCCTGTGGTATGGAGCCCAGCTTCAGGGGACTCCAGTTGGGTCCACAGCTGGCCCTCTTCCGGGAGGCCCAGCTAACACTGTCCTGCAACGTCGACTGTGTGTGGGTAGAGTCTCTCTAACCCCAGTTCAAGGAGAGAACAGGACAGGACTGGAAAGACCCCTGTACTTTCCCTGCCTGGAGAGCTTATGAGAGGGATACTGAGTTGACGTTTATCTTCAGAAGGATGTGTCCTGCCACTGGAAAATACCACTGTTTACCAGTTTTGTTGGATATATATTTATATTACGTATATAATATATGCATATACTTACTTACATATACAATTATATATAGGTATACATATATAACCCATATGTTTCAATATATTTTGGTACTCTGGCTGTTTTGTACTATGTGTGATAAGACAAACCTGTAAAGTCTGGAAGAGGAAACCACTTACTCAAATACACAGATAACAATGCAAGGAATGAAGGATCACGAAGGATTAGGTAAACATGAGACGACCAAAGGAAACTAGTAAAGATCCAATAACTGACCCTAAAGAAATGGAGATTTATGAACTCTCTAATGAAGAGCTCAGAAAAATCTTCTTAAAGAAGTTCAGCAAACTGTAAGAACACACAGGCAACTACATGAAATTAGGAAAACAACACATGAACACAATGAGAAACAGAAACATCAAAAACAAACAAACAGAAATCCTAGAGCTGAAGAATACAATGGCTGAACTGAAGAATTCAATGAAGAGCTTCGAAAGCAGACCTGACTGAGCTGAAGAACCAGTGATCTGGAAGGCAGACAATTTGGAATTATGCAGTCAGAGGAGCAAGAAGAAAAAAGAATGAAAAACGCGTAAAGAAAGCCTACAGGACTCATGGGACACCATCAAGAGAAAATACGCATTACAGGAATCTCAGAAGGAGAAGAGAAAAAGAAAGGGACAGAAAGTATATTTAAAGCAATAATGGCTGATACTAATGGGGGAAATGGGTGAAGGTGGTCAAAGGGTACAAAATTCCAGTTCTAAGATGAGTAAGTTCTGGGAATCTAATGGACAGCACGGTGACTACAGTTAAAACACTGTACTGTATACTTGAAATCTGCTAAGAGAGTAGTTTTTGTGTGTGTGTGTATGTGTGTGGTACCTGGGCCTCTCACTGCTGTGGCCTCTCCCGTTGTGGAGCACAGGCTCTGGACACGCAGGCCCAGCACCCACGGCCCACGGGCCCAGCCGCTCCGTGGCACGTGGAATCCTCCCAGACCGGGCATGAACCCACGCCCCCTGCACTGGCAGGACGACTCCCAACCACTACGCCACCAGGGAAGCCCAGAGAGTAGGTTTTAAAAATTATCATCTCACACCACAAAATGGCAATTATCTGTTAACTAATCCTATTGCGGTAACCATTTAACAATATATACATATGTTAAATCATCATGCTGTATACCTAAAATTTACGAAACGTTATAGGTCAACTGCATCTAAATAAAGCTGAGAAAAAAACCTGTGCCGCAAAGGAAACAATGAATAGAGTGAAAAGGCAGCCTATGGAAGGAGAAAACATTTGCAAACTGTGTATCTGATAAGGGATTAATATCCAGAACATATAAAGAACTCCTATAACTCAACCATAAAAAGACAAATAACCTGATGAAAAAATGGGCAAAGGACTTAAATAGATCTTTCTCCAAAGAAGATAAACAAAAGCAAAAAGCATATGAAAAGATGTTCAAAATCATTAATCATCAGGGCAAGGCACATCAAAACCACAATGAGACATCACCTTACACCTGTTAGAACAGGTGTTATCAAAAGGACAAGAAATAACAAGTGTTGGTGAAGATGTGGAGAAAAGGGAAAACTTGTGCACTCTCTGTGAGAATGTAAAATGGTGCAGCCACTATGAAAAACAGTGGAGATTCATCAAGAAATAAAAAAATGGAACTACCATACACTCTAGCATTGCCAGTCTGGGTATATATACAAAAGAATAACAACCAGGATCTCACAGAGATATGTCCACTCCCATGTATGATGCAGCTTTGTCCACAGTAGCCAAGAGGTGGAAGCAACCTAAATGTCCATCGACAGGTGAATGGATAAACAAAATGTGGCACAGACATACAGTGGAATATTATTCAGCCTTAAGAAAATCTTGTCATACGCCACCACGTGGATGTACCCTGAGGACATACGAGATGAAATAAGCCAGTCACAAAAAGACAAGCATGTATGATTCCACTTCTATGAAGTATTGAAAGAAGTCAAACTCATAGAAACAGCCAGTAGACTGTGGTTATCAGGGGCTGGGGAGGGAGGGGAAAACGGGTGGGTTTTCAGTGGGTGTAGAGTTTCCCTTTTATAGGAAGGAGAGTTCTGGAGATCTGCAGTGTAACAACATGCATACAGCTAACACTGCTGTACTGCACACTTAAAAATTGTTAAGACAGGGGCTTCCCTGGTGGCGCAGCGGTGGAGAGTCCGCCTGCCGATGCAGGGGACGCGGGTTCGTGCCCCGGTCCGGGAGGATCCCACGTGCCACAGAGCGGCTGGGCCCGTGAGCCATGGCCGCTGAGCCTGCGCGTCCGGAGCCTGTGCTCCGCAACGGGACAGGCCACAACAGTGAGAGGCCCGCGTACCGAAAAAAGAAAAAGAAAAAAAAATTGTTAAGACAGTAAATTTTAGGTTATACGTGTTTTTACCACAATAAAAAAATAGAGTCACTGAATACACAGCAGTAGTAAACAGGGTTAAAGGAACAAAAAATATTAAATTTGATGGCAAATAATAAACCATGTAGGTTAGCATTGAAACATGAAAAAAAAATCAAGTCCAGCAGGTGCTCTCAAATTGAGAATGAACTTCTTACCCAAAAGTAGAGAATGCTCACGGCGCACCCGTGGGATGACGTGGTGTGTGTCCGAGAAAACTCAGCTTCCTCCTCTGCCTCCTGGTTTCATGACACTTCTTCACTTCTGGCCACCAAATGTATGGGGCTTTTCCCCATGCTGCCCAGTGCTCCAGCACCAACTGGGTGTCTAAAATTCAATTTAATTCTGACACTATCCTTCTGGAGTTAGCACAGGGCCACTAAGGGCTAAGGGCTCCATCCCACTGTGGTAAGGGCTCCATCCCACAAGACTTCCCCCCCCTCACCCGACTTGAGTTCAGGCTGTCTGTCACCTGTGCTTCTGGCCAATTGTCCAAAAATGGGAGGTTCCTACAATCCCCACCCCCGCCCCCCTGCTCAGGTTTGGTCACTGGCTAGAAGGGCTCACAGAACTCAGCACCACAGTTCACTCACTACATTCCCAGTTTATTTATAAAGAAGTCAGAAATGGCCAGATGGATGAGCACACAGGGCGAGGTACAGGGGCAAGGGCATGCAGAGCTCCCAGGCCGTCTCCAGGTGCACAACCCCCCAGCACCTCCACCAAACTGGAAGCTCTCTGAACGCCACACTTTACAGATTTTTATGGCGGCCTCATTACCAGGAAGGACTGATTACATCAATGGCCACTGGTGATTCACTCAACCTCCAGTCCCTCTCTCCTCTCTGGAGGGCAGGTGTGGGGCTGGATGTTCTAACCCTCCAATCACATGGTTGGTCCCCTGGCACCCAGTCCCCATCCTGAGGCTCCCCGGGACCCCCAGACACAGGTCATCTGGTTAGCACACAAAAGACACTTGACACAAGGGTTTTAGGAGCTGTGTGCCAGGAAAGGGGGACGAGCAGAGACCAAATACGTATTTATCATTATGTCACAGTATGTAAACTTTAAGAGCATTTTTTGAAAATCTTATGTGTCTGTGAGTGTGAGTAGAGGTGGGGGGAAAACGGAATAGATGAGAAAAGGAAAGGACAGAAGGGTGGAGAAGAGAATAGAGTGTAGGGAAAGCAAAGGCAGGACCAACAGGCAAAATAGAGTCGGATATTCATAGTGGGCGATGGTTTTCTTTGTACTTTTCAAGATTTTCTAACAGGCGTGTAATATGACATCCTGGGAAAAACGGCTTTTAAAATGTAAAAGGACATCAGATTAGCTAGAGGAACAGAAGGGAGCCCTGGGCGGGGATGTCCCTGTAGCCGAGGGGAGCTGGCCCTTGGGGGCAGCAGCTGCACAGGGAGGGGGCACAGAAGCCCAGGACCCCCGAGTGGGGGGCAGCCAAAGGGCCCATGGCCACGGAGGAGCAGAGGCACCAAAAGTCACAACCTGCTGCAGTTTCTCCCGGATTCCCATGGGGATGTGAATTTCCCTTCGAAAGAGTCCACTGAGTCCTTATTACATGTGACTCGTGTCCTCTTATAGTGGCCGTATTTCTCAGTAATAACGCTGCGATATTGTTGGTCACACCAAATAGATGTTTTTCCCCTTCTCAACGCTGTGAAAGTCAGTGGAATGCACCCTTGAAACTACTATCAAAACGCTGGCTCAAAGGCGAGGGGTCCTTGGCAGGAGGGTGAATCTTATCAGCAAAGGTGAGAAGTGTGGGCGGCAGAGAAGCAGGGAGCTCAGGTGAAAACAAAAAGCTGTCCTAGTCTAGACAAAGGCTTTTGAAGAGAAAGCAGAACCGGGGAACTGGAAAATCAAAGTTCCAGTCCCCAGCTTTGCTCCAATGAGTTCTGTGACCTTTTCATCTTTCTACAGGGCTCAGTCCTTCCTTGTAAGTGACTATTAGAGAGGATTGAGTAGAATCAATCTCCGTGTGTTTTCCAGGAGAACATTCTACCAGCACTAGACAAGGAAATGTAAAAAGTGCCATGTTCTCCTGGACAGAGTTGACAGAGGGAGGGCCAAGAACCAGGTCTCAGCAGAACGTTTCCAGACACGAGAGCCACAGAAGAGCAAAACCATCCGAAAACGAAATGCACAAGCTGACAGCAGGACCAAATGGAAAGTTACTTTTCTCTCCTTTAGAGAGCTGGCTGGTACCTTAGAGTGAACAGAGTGTAATCTTCTTAAATGTTAATGCAGTGGAGGAAAGGTATGTCACTTAGTAAAAGGGTTAGCTAAGGAAACTGAAAGATCGTAAATCACAAGAAATTATCTTGTCAGAGACACAGGGCTCTGATGAGGTACTCCTAGGTTCCTTTAAAATTTTTTTTCTTTTATTATAAAATAAAACAGAGAGAAAGCCATAAAAAGCAAAAGTCACAGCGCCCTGCCTTAATGAGCTATTGTAAGATGAACACTTTTGTTATCTGCACCCAGCTCAACACACAGAACCTTGTCAGTTCCATCAGAAGGTCAATAGGTAGTGTAAAAATGTTTTTATTTCAGAAAATTTTTCTTAAAAGATAGTTTTTATATTTGCTTTGTTCCCTTCTTTGCTTTTCTTCTTCAGGGATTTTCAATATTTGTAGGTTGTATCTCTCTTTTGCTTCTTTAAAAATATTTCTCGGGCTTCCCTGGTGGCGCAGTGGTTGAGAGTCCGCCTGCCAATTCAGGGGACGCGGGTTCGTGCCCCGGTCCGGGAAGATCCCATGTGCCGCGGAGCGGCTAGGCCTGTGAGTCATGGCCGCTGAGCCTGCGCGTCCGGAGCCTGTGCTCCGCAGTGGGAGAGGCCACAACAGTGAGAGGCCCGCGTACCGCAAAAAAAAAAAAATTTCTCATTTTCTCTCAAACCCTTTTGCAAGTCATTCCTTTCATTTCTTCTTTTTCCTAAAGCACACAATTTCTTTCTTCTTAAAGCATTAAAAAAATTTCTCCGTCTCACATTCTTTTTCTCTTAAAGTATCATCTGTTTTCTTTATTGACTCTCAAGTTCCTCTTGGTTGGTTCATTTCTGAAATGACTTTTTCTTTTATTTCTAATTATTTCCTGTTTTGTTACTTCTGAGTTTTTCCATTTTACTCTTCATTCTTTCATGTTTTGTATCACTGTATTAAAAACTTCTTTAGATTGCTTTGAAATGGAAGCTTCCAATTTTGGCTCTGTTCTGTGAATACAGCTTTCTCTGATGCCCTTGTTTTTTTCTAGGGTAACTTTGTAGGGACTTGTATCTGGCATTTTCTATTGGCCATTTTCATGTGAAATCAGGTTTCCTGCTCAGCTAGGAGGAGGCCTGGTCAAAGCAGCTCTGACTTCCCAGAGCTGCTCTTACTTCTTGCGCGTGGTATCCACATGACCGACTCTGTCTTTTCCCCGACTTCTGTCTGGACCTTCTCTTTCCATCTCTGTTGTCCCTGTCTTGTTCAAGTTTGACTCCACTGCCAGGTTCCTCCTGAGGGTGGGGCCCTGGTATGCACTGAGGGCGGGGAAAACCTCCTGTTCTCAGACCACCCACCACGCTTTCTGCCGACCGCCTGCTGGCGACATTGAGGTTCTCCTCTCCGTACCTAAGTTGGTCTCTCCATGCAGGTCCTGTTTCTTTTTGTGGTTTGGCTCTACCCACTTGAGTTCGAGCGACATCTTGCACCTGGTTTTGTTGTAACTGTGGTCCCTGGAGGTGGCTGCTTCTCCAGTCTAGTTGCTTCCTCTGATTTCATGCTGGGATTCAGAAAGATGCATAGGGTTTCCCTGGTGGCGCAGTGGTTGAGAATCTGCCTGCTAATGCAGGGGACACGGGTTCGAGCCCTGGTCTGGGAGGATCCCACATGCCGCAGAGCAGTTAGGCCCATGAGCCACAACTACTGAGCCTGAGCGTCTGGAGCCTGTGCTTCGCAACAAGAGAGGCCGCGATAGTGAGAGGCCCGTGCACCGCGATGAAGAGTGGCCCCCACGCGCCACAACTAGAGAAAACCCTCGCACAGAAACGAAGACCCAACACAGCAAAAATAAATAAATTATTTAATAAATTTCTAACCCCACCATCTTCTTTAAAAAAAAAAAAAAAAAAAGAAAAAGAAAGATGCATAGACTGTGCTGCTGTTGCAGGCATCTTCCTGGAATCTCTGAGCCAGGAGGAAACGGTCGTTGGGTGAGTCACAACTGAGCTCTGGCTCTTTTCTCCCCATTTTGACTTTCTTCTAGTCTTCCCATAAACTTTATGTCCTGGAGTCAGCAGACTAGGTCCTGAATTTCCTGACCACTTACTAGCCATGTGACCTCAGGATAGTTATTTAATTTCTCATTCGTAAGCACCCACCCCACGGGATTATTGGGAGGATTAAGTGGGTAGCGCAAGGTGTTAGCACAAAGCTTGGTGTTCACTGTCCATGTATAAGAGCTATTAACGCCTCCTCTGTCCACCCTGTTACTCCTGCTGGAGCCTGGACAGCTCCCTCTCCCTCACGCTTTCTGCCCGTTTCCACCAGGAAGCCCTGTTAATTCTATCTCCACTTTGCCTCGACTCTGCTGGCACTGTTTCCGTCTGTGCTTGGACTGCTGCAGTAGCCTCCTAACTAGACTCCCTGTTTCCTTCTTCGTTTCCTCTCCCACCACCATCAATCCATTCCACATGAGGCAACCTGAGTGACCTTTTAAAATTTAAATCTGACCATGGCACACTCTTGCTTAAACCCTTAAAGGCACCCCCTTACATGGGGGACAGAATCCAGGGTTCTTTGCATGGTCTCCAAGGCCCGGCATGATCTCACCACACATAGTGCACCTCCGTCTGTGGTCCAGCCACACCGGCTTTCCACCAAGCTCCCTCCTCCGCGGGGCGTGCTCCCTGGTGCTGCTTCTGCAGGGAATGTTCTTCTCTTCCCCATCTCTTCCTGGTTAACTTCTGCTCACCCAGGACTGATCAGTTAAAACACCACTTCACCCCAAGGCCCTTCTCTGACTCAGAGCCTACAAAGGGGACAGCATAGCAGGGAAAGTTAACCTGGGGGCCAAATTTTCATGTAGGAAAAACCATGTCCCTTCCACCTATGCAAATCACCTCCTGGTGATTTTCAGTTGCAGCACTGCTCTTCTTCATAGCTCTCATCATAATTTTAAATTCTGTATTAATTTGTTTCATGTCTATATCCTCCTCAAGACTATAAGCTCTAGGAGGGCATGGCTGCATCTCCTTTTTTCTTTCTTGTGTTTCAAGGCTCAGCCTAGCACCTGGCACACAGCAGATTCACAGTGAAAAGTCACTGAACAGAAGCATAAAAAAACCAGGTATGGCTGGATACAGTGACGTTGATGGTAAGAGCTGAGAGATAAGGAACTCTACCCAGGCTGAGCTGGGATGTGAAGAGCTGAACTCTGGCAGGCAGAGTCATTGTGTTACATTTCTGCTGTGAGAAAGAGCTAGATCTAGCCTCGACATCTTCTGGGTTCTTGTCACAAGAACATGGTTGAGCTAAAGGGGGTCTGACAGATGCAGTGTTATGGGTCTGTTAACACCAGACAAGACCCATCTCAAAGGCAGAAATGAGAATTTTTACAACTCAACCAATCGAAGCCCTTCTCTGGGACAGGAAGACTCTTCTGGGACAGGATAGCTGAGACAGTTAACCTGGGAGGCCACATTTTCATGCAGGGAAAGGGGAGGTACATTTCAGATTCTCTGTTTTGAGCTTTGCATCCCCAGAGGACTGGAGTTTGTGGATAGAGGCAATACCCAGTATAATTTTATTGACTATCCAAGGTGGATTTTAAATTTTAAAAAAAATTTTAATTGTGATACAGACACAGAGAACAAACTTGTGGTTGCCAAGGGGGAGAGGGGGTGGGGGAGGGAAGAAGTGGGAGTTTGGGGTTAGTGGGTGAAAACTATTGTATACAGGATGGATAAACAACAAGGTCCTACTGCAGAGCACAGAGAACTATATTCAATATCCTGTGATAAACCATAATGGAAAAGAATACGAAAAAGAATGTGTGTGTGTGTGTATATATATATATATATACACATATACATACATATATATATATATATATATACACACACACACACACACGTATAACTGAGTCGCTTTGCTGTTCAGCAGAAATTAACACAACATTGTAAATCAACTATACTTCGATAAATTTAAAAATTTTAATTGTGATGAAACACACATAAAGTTTACCATCTTAACCATTTTAAGTGTACAGCTCAGTAGTGTTAAGTACATTCACGTTGGTGCACAATGTCCAGAACTCTCTGTCTTGTAAAATTGAAACCCTGTACCTATTAAACAACAACTGCCTATCGATCTCCCCCTCCTCTCAGCCCCTGGCAAATACCATCCCACTTTCTGTTTCTACGAGTTTGATTACTCTAAGTACCTCATATAAGTGGAATGATGCAGTCTTTGCCATTTTGTGACTGGCTTATTCCTCTTAGCATAATCTTTTCAATCTTATCCACATTGTAGTATGTGACTGAACCTCCTTCCTTTTTATGGCTGAATAGTATTCCACTGTACGTGCAGACCACATTTTGTTTATCCATCATCCATCAATGGACACTTGGGTTGCTTCCACCTTTCAGCTGTTGCAAATAGCACTGCTATGAATGTGGGTGTACAGATATCTCTTCAATACCCTTCTTTCAATTCTTTTGGGTACATATCTAGAAATGGAATTGCTGGATCATATGGTAATTCTATTTTTAATTTTCTGAGGAGCTGTCATACTGCTTTTCATAACAGCTGCACCATTTTACATTCCCACTGGCAGTGCACAAGGGCTCCAATTTCTCCACATCTTTGCCAACACTTGTTATTTTCTTCCCTTTTTTTTTTTTTTTTTGCAGTACGTGGGCCTCTCACTGTGTGGCCTCTCCCGCTGCGGAGCACAGGCTCCGGACGTGCAGGTTCAGCGGCCATGGCTCACGGGCCCAGCGGCTCCACGGCATGCGGGATCTTCCCGGACCGGGGCACGAACCCGTGTTCCCTGCATCGGCAGGCGGACTCTCAATCACTGCGCCACCAGGGAAGCCCCTCTTCCCTTTCTTTTCTCTCTCTCTCTCTCTCTTCCTTCGTTCCTTTCTTTCTTTCTCCTTTGATAATTCTAATGTGGATGAGGTAGTAAGGTGGTTTTTACTTTATGAGTCTGAAAAGGCTATCACAAACATGAATTTTGTTTATTTATTCTGAAATAGTTTAAGCATACTGAAAAGAACAGGGACTAACACAGCGAATGTCTGTGCGTCCACCCCTCAGCCTTGTCAGATGCCAGTGTTCTGCCGTACACGCCACCCTCCCCACTAGGCTGTGTGCTGGCATTTTGAGAGATCTTGTGGTGGGAGATTTTTCAAGTTACGTAATTCTCCTCAAAAATGTTCATGTGTTTTTCACAATTATCTGAGCAAGCAGAAATATTTATGGTGTATCACTGAATGCACCAGTGGAAAATGGGTCCAAACCTGGGTGTTTGGATCTCCATCCACTGGACACCACATACTCTCAAAGGCCTCGTGGCCATGTGGCCGGAGGGACACAGACATTGGCGGGGTTGAATTGCTGCGACAAAACAGTGCTTTGGGACAGGCTGGGATGGCAGTTTGGCAGCCAGAATGTGCCCACGTCAAGCTGTTTGTGCTCTTGTCCCAAAGCTTACAGCCTGGGTCTGTTCCAGAATTTTCCAAGGAGGGGGCCTGCAGCATGACGACAGCATGGTGACACCCAGGCTAACCTCTGGGCTGGGGAGAGGCCTGAAATACAGAATCTGGGTGCAGCTGGGGCCACATCAGGTCTCCCCGCCTCCCCCGAGACCTGCAAACACACCTCATCAAAGTGAGGACCCCAAATGCTGTGAGCGCCCGGGAGACACACACACTGCGGCATTTCTGGGCCCAGGAGAACATGGTGCAGAAGTAGTTTAACACCCGCAGGGGAGGGCAGATTCTGGAGGACCCTGGGTGTGTGGAAACTGACCGATTTACTAAGATAATAAATACAGCTTTTCTTATTAAAATCCCTCCAAAGAATGACTATAACCACTTTTTAAAAACATTTCTATTTAAATCTCAGGGCAGACAATAAATCTGCCAATTTCTTGCCATTTTACTTAAAAGCCAATGTCCCTTTCGCCTTCACTGAATGACAAAACATGCTTTTATGATACAGATGCTCATGCATTCTGCTCTGTGAAGAGCTTCTCTTTTCCCAGTGCTACATTTGGTAAGAACTGCAAAGCTGTCCTTGACTACAGGAATTAAATGTCTCTAGGAAAGTTTTCTCAAAGGTGGGCTCAGGACCCCAGAATCACCTGGGGTGGGAGGTACACTTGATAAAAAGACAGATCCCTGGGTCCGCCTCACATTTACTGGTCAGTAGCTGTGTGGTTACTGGAATATCTATTTTTACAAATCCCCAGGGGACTCCTACGCCTTTTTGCTACCCTTCAGGTGGCTGCTGGAAGGTGAAAGATGGCACAGGTGCTGACAAGATGGTTTAAGTGCAGCGACGGGGGAGGGGGAGGGATGAATTGGGAGATTGGGATTGACACATACACACTACTTTATATAAAATAGATAACTAATAAGCACCTCCTGTAGAGCACAGGGAACTCTACTCAGTACTCTGTAATGACTATGTGGGAAAAGAATCTAAAAAAGAATGTATGTATGTATACGTATAACTGATTCACCTTTTTGTACACCTGAAACTAACACAACATTGTAAATCAACTATATTCCAATGAAAAATTAATTAACTAATTAATTAATTATACCTAAATAAATGCAGTGACTGAGCTCAGGTCATATGTGGATAATTGAGAGACTCAGGGATCTGGACTTAGAGGCTCACCCTTTTTAATATCAGTATAGACAGAAATGTTCTCAGTTCTAGGTGATTCCAGAACTGCCCTTAACTTTTGCCATGAGGCAAGGACAAGAAGAAATAAAGAGGGTTTGTTTTTTTTTTCCTTTGTCTGGGAAGACAAATGAACCAAAAAGGGGGGGCTTAAAAAATTATGGAGGAGGTAACATGTTTATAGGGAAGACTAGCAAGAGCTATGAAGATGGTTTAAAGAAGCCAAGAGAAGGAGAAAGAGAACTGCATGAAAGAACACATCTAGGAAGCAGAGGTTGTCACAGTTAAGAAAGGAGAGAAGTATTTAGTATTTAGCTTGTGCTAGTATTTAGTTTGTATTTAACTCTTGTGCTCACTGGGATATTAACTTGCTTACAAGAAGAAACTAGGAGTTCCATGAAGTTGTTAGTTGGTGGTTCTCAAACTTCAGAATGCATCAAATTCCGGTAGGGTGACTATTAAAAATAAAACCCCAAGTCCTAGATTTTGGTTTATTAGGGCAGGGAAAGACCCAGGAAGCTATATTTTAACAAGCATACAGTTTGTGTATTCACACAGTCCTGTGACTCATGCTTCGAGAAAGATCGCTTAAAGTATTACAATCCAAATACTGAGTTTGCTTCACATAAGTTTATTCTGAGAGAATGTATGAGTTTCAGAATTGAAAATAAAATTCTCAGCTAGATCCGACGTACCAAAGCTTGTGTTTTATATGTAACATCAAGTTTTATAGAAACTACGTAAGAATATACGTACCTGCACACAAACTCACTGTGGACCAGTTTTTGTTGTTGTTGTTGTTGTTTTTGCGGTACGCGGTCCTGTCACTGCTGTGGCCTCTCCCGCTGCGGAGCATGGGCTCCAGACGCGCAGGCTCAGCGGCCAGGGCTCACGGGCCCAGGGGTCCACTTCAGTTTTTAGGAAGTCATTTTACCTGATCACTTAACTAGATCACTAACTGGAAGGTCTCTTTTAAAACTGGCAAATTACTGTAGAGTTTTTGCATCCCCTGCGGCACAGAACAATGGGATCCTGGCAAATGGACAGTGAAGTCCAGCATTTCCGGACTTTCATGCAATTCAGGAAGGATGAATAGCTTGAGTGAACCCAAAGACGTTTACTTTCACCCTTTATAAAATATGTTCAAAACCAGGCTCAGTCACGAAGAGAAACAGCAGATTCCCACTGATGTTTCTCAGTGGGGTGGCTGGCCTTTTAACCCCCTGAAATATAGGACCTCTTTATTAGGGTCAGGGGGGGAAATGGATGGATTGTTAATTGCTTTGGAAAATAATACAAGTAAAATGGGACCTCGCTAACAAAATGTGATCACTCTCACTGCTTTACCAAGATGCTCTGGAAAAATAAGATGAATTATCCCAGGCTGCTATTGTGCCCTCACATCCTATTTGAAAGAGAATGGTCATCCTTATTGTTAATGAGCAGACACCAAACATTAAAAAATCCAACTTAATGTCAGTGCTTCAGGCTCCATCAAGCAATCTTTCAACTCTTAGTGCTTTTTCAAGAAGTCGACACAGAGTCTGCAGAGTATAAGAGTTCCACATAAAGATACCCAAATATGATTACTAAAAATGGCCGCCTTCTTTATAAAGCGACAACTTTAAACACGTAGAAATATTAAGCTGACAAACATGTGGCGGTTTGCAGGGGAATAACTGGTACATCAGTAGAGCAGTATGCTTTCAAGCCAACAGAAAGCATCCCATGGTGCTATCCACATATAGTCCATTTCCAAGAGATCCTAAGGTCGGGTCTTTCTAATTAATCACCTTTGACAATCTTATTTCTAAATTGTTCTTCTCAGAAACTGTCTCACTCTTCATTACTTCTCATCTTACTTCATTACCAACACTGTTTTAAAAATTCTGCCTCTCCGTTGACTCATCTGCTTTGAAAATCTAAACCATTATCTTGTCATTCAGGTGATATGGACTGGAATAATTCAGTAGCCATATGCAACAGCAAGGAAGTAATAAAAGCCTACTGGGGGTGTAAAAAATAAGTGAAATGAACACCTAACCTTTTAACTGGACCCAGAGGCACTAAGAATCCTCTTCCTAAAATTGCTTCCCTCCTACAACTGCCAGGGTGCCCCAAAACACCACATGACTATGATTTCCTGCTTGAGAAAAGGCACAATCTCTAAAAAAGCCCTCTAAAAAGGTCAGTACTGGATAAGCACTTCCAGAATAGGGGAGTAATGACCTTCAAAACCCTCCATTAAAACGAGAAATTGACAAAATTTGTCAAAAACACCCTTTTCAGAACCCTGTAAACTAATCGAAAGATCAAGACAACTTATGGGGTCTTTATTCAAGGAACATGACTGAATCTCTGTAACAACAGTGAGCTCTGTGGCATTTCAACTTGCCCTGTTCCCATCCAACCCCACCTCCACAGTAGGCTTGGAAACTATCGCGTGCCTTGGTAAGTGTGAAAACCTAGCAGTCACAAGAGGGGGCAGAATGGGTCTGGAGCTCCCCCAAAGCCATTCCCAGAAATATGTCACGGGAGCTCCCTGAAAAGCTCCATTCTCAGGGTTTGCATTTATTCGACCTTATTCAGAGCAAGTTCTGTGCAAGAAGCTGTATCCCCCAGGGCAGTTACCAAACACAATCAGTGGCAAATGTTTAACATGGCAGCTGCTTGAGGTGGTGATAACAGCTGAGGCTAACAAGAAGCTGAACAAAAAACTTAAAAGGAAATTCTGGGGCATGCGATGTCTACAGGAGTCTTTGTAAAGCTGTGACACATTACTGAGAATCTAGAAGGCCACACGCATGTGCTGGGCTGTGTGTATGCCCAGGCAAGATCCCAGAAGGCTTAATCTCTGACTTCGGCTGACAGAATATATACATGCAGGGCGTGACGGTCAAGGCAGAGATGTAAACAGTCTGCTGGAGTACTGAAGGTATGCCCCAACACACACACACACACACACACACACACACACACACACAGCCCCTTATAAAAGGCTGGGAGACTTATTCCTTCAATGCATTTAAGGAAATATGTCTCCAATCATTAGGCAACCAGTGAGCAGACTTCAGTACAGGCAAATGACAAAGAACGCATACTTTATAAAATTAATGCAGGAAAGTCACTAGACAAGCAAACAGCAAGAACAACAACAACAACAATCAATCCCAGGGAGAAGGGGATATGGACATTTAATATTTAAGACATCTAGTCTTCAACAAAAGGTTGTGAGACAAGCAAAGAAAACGGAAAGTATAGTCCATGCACAGGAAAAACGTAATTAACAGAAACTGTCCCAGAGGAGGCATAGATGTTGGATTTACTAAACAAGGACTTTAAAACATCTATTACAAGTATGTCCAAATCACTAAAGGAAACCATGTCTAAAGAATTGAAAGAAAGTAAGAAAATGATGTCTCATCAAATAGAGAATGTCAGTAAAGAGATGAAAATTCTTAAAAGGAACAAAATAGAAATTCTGGGTTACAAAGTGCATACTGAGATGAAAAATTCACTAGGGGATGAAGAGCAGATTTGAATGGGCAGAAGAAATAACCAGAGAATCTGTAGATTGATCAATCTGGATTATAGAGAGACACCTATAGCTATAGTTGCCTACATTTAAAAAAAAAAATCTCAAATCATAACCTTCAACCTTAGGAAACTAGAAAAAGCAGAGCAAACTAAACTCTAAGCAAGCAGAAAGAAAAAAAAATGATAAAGATCAGAATGAAAATAAAATATGGAATAGAAAAACAATAGAGAAAATCAACACCAAAAGTTAGTTCTTTGAAAGACCAAAAAATTTATAAAACTTAGCTAGACCAACCAAGAAAAAAAAAATAGAGAAAACCAATTAAGTTACTAATTTGAGGAAGGAAAGAGGCGGCATCCCTACCAACCTTACAGAAATAATAAGGAAATACTGTGGACAATTGTATGCCAACAAATCAGATCATGTAGACAAATTCCTAGAAAGATATAAACTAGCAAAACTGACTCAAGAAGAAATAGAAAATCTTAGTAGACATATAATAAGTAAAGAAATTGAGTTAGTAACCAAAAAATTGCCACAAAGTAAAGCTCAGACCTAGATGACTTCACTGGTGATTTCTACTCGATGTTTAAAGAAGAATTAACACCAATCCATCACAAACTGTTCCAAAAAACAGAAGATAAGAGAACACGTTCTATATCAAAACTGGACAAAGACATCACAGGAATAGAAAACTACAGACTAATATCTCTTATGAATATAAATGCAAAAATATAAACAAAACACTAGCAAACCAAATCCAGCAACATATAAAAAGGATTACACAACATGACCAGGTGGGATTTGTCCTGGGAATGCAAGGTTATTTTAATATGCCAAAATCAATTCATGTAATATTTTTAAAATTAATAGACTAAGGGACAAAAATATATAGTCATCTCAGACACAGAAAATGAATTTGATAAAATCCAATACCATGTCATGATTTTAAAAAAAACAAAAAACCTCAAACAAACCAGGAATAGAAGGGAACTTCCCCAACCTGAAAAACCCACAACTAACATTGTACTTACTGGTGAAGAACTGAATTTTCCCCAGCATCAGAAGCAAGACAAGGATGGTTGCTTTTGCCACTTAAACATTGTACTGGAGTATCTAGCCAGGACAAATAAGCAAAAAAAAAAAAGAAATAAAGACATACAGATGGGAATGAAAAAAAGTAAAACTAAATCTATCTGCAGATGACATGATCTTGTATATAGAAAATGGTAAGAAATCCACAAAGACCTATT
This sequence comes from Platanista minor, assembly GCA_004363435.1. Classification (NCBI taxonomy): domain Eukaryota; kingdom Metazoa; phylum Chordata; class Mammalia; order Artiodactyla; family Platanistidae; genus Platanista; species Platanista minor. The sequence continues at coordinate 24,134 of RJWK010027203.1, forward strand.
AGAATTAATAAACAAGTTCAGCAATTTTACAGGGTGCAAAAATATACAAAAGTCTGCAGGATACAAAAATGTACAAACATCAACCCTACTTCTAGACACTAGCAATGAACAATCTAAAAATAAATTAAGGAAAAATTCTAGTTTACAGAAACTTCAAAGAGAATAAAATACTTAGAAACAAATTTAAATAAATACATTTAAGAAAAGAGGTGCAAGTCTTGTACACTGAAAACTACAAAACATCATTGACAGAAATTAAAGAAGAACTAAATAAATGGAAAAACATCCCATGTTTATGAATCCCAAGACTTAATAATGTTACAATGGCAATACCTCTCAAACTGATGTACAGATTCAGTGTAATTTCTATCAAAATCTCAGCTGTCTTGTTGTAGAAACTGACAAGCTGATCCTAAAATTAACATGTAAACTCAAGGGATTTAGAAGGGCAAAAAAAAAAAAAAAAAGAAAAGTCTTGAAGTAGAAGAACAAAATTGGAATAATTACAATTCCCAATTTTAAAACTTACTACAAAGTTAAAATAAGCAAGACAGTGCAGTACTGGTATGAGTGTAGATATACAGTATACAGGTCAATGGAACAGAACTGAGATTCCAGAAACAAATCCTTGCATTTATGGTCAGCTGATTTTTGACCAGAGTGCCAAGACAATTCAATGAGGATGACAGTATTTTCATCAAATATGGAACAAGTGCATATCCACGTGCGAAAGAGTGAGGTTGAACCCTTTACCTCACACCATATCCAACAAGTATCTCAAAAATGGATCATACACAGCAAAGGAAGCCATCAACAAAATGAGAAGGCAATCTAGAGAATGAAAGAAAATATTTGCAAGTCATATATCTGATAAGGGGTTAACATCCAAAATATGTAAAAAAGTCATACAACTCAGTAGCGAAGAAACAAACAATCTGATTTAAAAATGGACAGAGACTCTGAATAGACATTTTTTCCAAAGAAGACATACAGATGGCCAACAGATACATGAAAAGGCACTCAACATGGCTAATCATTAGGGATTCACAAATGAAAACCACAATGAGATATCACCGAACACTTGTTAGAAGGGCAATTATTAAAAAGACTAGAAATAACCAGTGTTGGCAAGGGGGTAGAGAAAAGGCAACCCTTGTGCACTGTTGGTGGGAACGTAACTGGTGCAGCCACTGTGGAAACAGTGTGGGCGGCAGTGTGGAATGCCAGGCGTCCCCACCTCCAGCAGTTTCCAGTGGTAAACCAACCGCCCCTGGACAGCCAAGGCCATTAAGAGCTTGCCGGCCTCTCTAGCAGAAGTGTAACAGGCAAGCTCACCTGCAGGTTTCCAATCACCTCTAACACCCATTGTCGTCAGAAGCAAGAAAAACTACGAGACTCTTAGAATCACTGCCTTGATTCAGCTATTGAGCTGAGTTGAAGGACCGAGCTGAGAATTCGCAGACTCAGGCTTCATCTGGGCTACACGCGGGTGACATCGCTGCTCGAACCCACCTGCCCTTCACAGCTTCACCGACACCGGCTCTGCTCACTCCCTGAGGACCGGGGTCCCCCAGCGGCCCACCACCACCCCGCCTCTGCCCAGCCCTCGCCGCGCTCTGCTGACCATCATATGAGAGACACAGTCCTGCTCCCTACAGCTCCGCCCACCTCTCCCCTCTCGCCCTGCCCCCTCCCCGGGCTCTCTCTGCCTTTCCGGGCCTCACCCGGCGACCTGTTTCCCACCCCCAGGCTTTTCACACACGCTGTTCCCTCCGCCTGGAACGGCTCCTGTCCTGTCTCACGTCACAGGTCCTGGCTCCCGCGTGCCCCCTCCTCATCACCCACCTACAGTAAGTCTCCTGCCGTCCAGGGGCGGTGAGATCGTCTGCTTCCTCTGTGATGCAAACCACGATCTAATTATCCGTGTTTGTTTACTTGTTTGTCTTCTGCTCCCTTGTCTAGATTACAGGGTGCCCAAGGGCTCCTGTGCCTGGTTCGCTGTTGTACCCAAAAGCCCAGCACAGAGCCTGTCATTCAGGGCCTTGCAGACCCTGCTGAGGATTTTGGACACTGCTGTGAAGAAAACAAACTTCATTGCCCAGCAGTGACATGATCAGAATGGTATTTTCAAGTGATGTCCCCATCTGACTGCTGCACAGGGTGATTTAGAAAGAGAATAACAAAGAGACAGTCTAGACAAGAGGCAACGCGCTCTAACTGGGGTGGTGATGGTGGAGTGGAAAGCAGAGAAATGGAATCACAGGAACCAAGCTAGGGAGAGAGTCAGCAGGACTCAGGGCTGATTGGGGCCGGTTGCGGGGGCAGGTGGTGGGCAAGGGGGGGACGGCGAGGGAGGAGATGTCAAGGTTGAGGCCACAGAGGGCGACAGCAGAGCTCACGTTTGTGCGAAGGTAATTTCACTTCAGAAAGCTGAG
>RJWK010027204.1:0-26453 GCA_004363435.1 Platanista minor
AGATGTAGAGCAAAGTGATTCAGTTTTTTTCAGATTCTTTTCAATTATAGGTTATTACAAGATATTGAATATAGTTCCCTGTGCTATACAGTAGGTCCTTGTTTATCTATTTTTAAAAAATTTTTTATTTTATTGAGGTATAGTTGATTTACAATGTTGTGTTAGTTTCTGGTGTACAGCAAAGTGATTCAGTTACATATATATATATATATATATATATATATATGTATATAGTAGATATATATTAACTACTATATATATATAGTAGTGTATCTGTTAATCCCAGATTCCCAGTTTATCCCTCCCCCTCCCCCTTTCCCCTTTGGTAACCAAGGGAAACTGTCTGTGTCTAAGAAATGAACAAAATGTGTCAGTAAGCCAAAAAAAGAATGGAAAAGGTAATATTGGTATCCTAAACAGGAAAGATTGATCAGTTTTAGTGGTTTCATATGGCAGCCAAGTAGAAGAAGAGCCCAGTAGCTAACACAGTAGTCATATACATTAACTACTGAAAAACGGAACCCAAAAGTGTATCACAAAATTATAAATTGGCCAACAGCTTGAAAAGGAACACTAACTAACTACAAACTCACTTGTTTCTCAGATAAACAAACTTCAAGCTGACCCTACTAATTTTAACAGGTTTAAATTTTAATAAAATACTAGTAAACTAATCTATTGAGCTCTTAATTTGTTATTGAGTATATCACTCCTTTTCCATTTGGTTCTTTCTTTATGGATTCTAGTTTTTTTGGTACTGAAATTCTCTATCATATCTAATTTTTTGAACACATTAATCATATTTATTTTAACATCATGTCTTCAATACCTGGATCTCCTGTAGCCTTTTTTTTTTTTTTTTGTATTTATTTTCTTTTGATCTTTGGTTAGTTCTCATATTTTACCATGTCTGGCTATTTTATATGGAATGCCAGATATTATTTATAAGAGTTTTAGCCGTAGTTTAAGGCTATGGACTATGTTATTTCTGACTTGACAGGGTTTGCATTTGCTTTTTCAGGCAGTTAGGATGGAGAAAGCTCCCTTTAGTCTAACTGAGGACTAAGTTGATTTGAACCTGGGCTGCAGTCTTTGGTGAACTGATCTGTTTTGGGTTTCCTTGACTCTTAGACTGTAACCCTTTGGGTCGTCCCAACTGTACTTCACACCTGTTTGCCAAGGTCTCTTCCTAACAGTGGGCCCTGAGCTCAGATTCCTCTCCCATCTCAACCCCACTAAACTGCCCCAAACTCTGCTTCTCAGATTTTCTCCATTCTTGAACCAGCAGATGCCTCAGAAGGACAAATGTAACCAAATGTTGGCTTACTTCTCTGAATTACTCTTTCTTCTTGAATTTTGTTCCTCATGTCCTCACTGCCTTAGTCATTTTCAGTGCCTCCAGATAGACTTTTTTTGTGGGTTTTTTTTTTTTTTTTGGTTTTGGTTTTGTTTTTTTGTGTGGTACGCGCGCCTCTGACTGTTGTGGCCTCTCCCGTTGCGGAGCACAGACGCTGGACGCTCAGGCTCAGCGGCCATGGCTCACAGGCCCAGCTGCTCCACGGTATGTGGGATCCTCCCGGACCGGGACACGAACCCACGTCCCCTGCATCGGCAAGTAGACTCTCAACCACTGCGCCACCAGGGAAGCCCCCAGATAGACTTTTATATTTGCTTGTGTGTGTGTGTGTGTGTGTGTGTGTGTGTGTGTGTGTGTGTGTAATACATATTTTACATATATATTTTTTTGAGGGGGCATGCATATTTTGTATACATCGATGGGAAATTTACATGCAGTGAAATGAGTAGATCTTAAGTATATAGTTTGATGAGTTGACAAATGTAACCCATGAAACCAATATACCAATCAGGATATAGAACGTTTGCATCACCCAGAAGTTTCCCTCATGCCTCCTTCCAGTCTATCCCCACTCCACATAGGAAACCATCGTTCTTGTTTTTATCACCATAGATTAGTATTGCCTGTTCCTTTTTTTTTTTTAAAGGATTTTTTTTTTAAATTAATTAATTTATTTATTTATTTTTGGCTGTGTTGGGTCTTCGTTTCTGTGCGAGGGCTTTCTCTAGTTGCGGCAAGCGGGGGCCACTCTTCATCGTGGTGCGCGGGCCTCTCACTATCACGGCCTCTCTTGTTGCGGAGCACAGGCTCCAGACGCGCAGGCTCAGTAGTTGTGGGTCACGGGCCTAGTTGCTCTGCGGCATGTGGGATCTTCCCAGACCAGGGCTCGAACCCGTGTCTCCTGTATTGGCAGGCAGATTCTCAACCACTGCGCCACCAGGGAAGCCCAGTATTGGCTGGGCTTGAATTTTGTATAAATGGAATTTTACAGTATGTGCTCTCGTGTCTGGCTTCTTTCATTCAACATAGTATTTTGGGGATTAATCCAGATTGGTACATATAGCAGTTTATTATTTCTAATGGTTGAGTAGTATGTTATTATATGAATAAATATTATATTCATATTTATTTAATAATAATAATTCATATTTATTTAACTAATTCACAATTTGTTATTCTATTTTCTTACTGATGGATAGTGTTTCTGGTTTTTGGCTCTCATAAATAAAACTGCTATGGACATGCTTGTACAAGTCTTTTTGTGAGCGTGTTTTTATTTCCTTGGGTAAATACTTCGGAGTGGAATTCTGAGTCACAGTGTAGATGTGGGTTTAAATCTATAAGAAATCACAACAAATTTCCAAAGTGGTGGAAATACATATATTTTTAACATTGCCAAGAAACCAGGTCAATGTTTTGTAATGACAGGGCAATGAGGATGGTTCGTCGTTAAGTCGAGACTTAAAGAAACTCTCATTTTGGGAGAAGACTTAGAACCTCAGAAATGAAAACCATGGGTGTTAAGTGTCCCGTAAATGAAACTTTTGCGAAAAATGTATTTAGCCTGGTCATCAGAGGATTGCCAGACAAAATCCTATGTTCTGCCCAAAAGCCACCAGGTCATCAATCTAGCACCTGCCTTCTAAGCTTTTTTGAGATGGAGCACATTTCTTTCTGGGTCTAATAAAATCACTAAAGCTCTAGGAAATTTTTGAAATGGTTTCTGTTAGGATCACTCAAGCCCTAGGGAGCATGGAATTTGAAACCCCTGAAAAGGATAAGCATTTGGGAAAAAAAAAAGTTTAAATCTATGATTTTAGCATTTGGGAAGCTTTTGTGTGTGTGTGTGAAAGAGTTCTAAATAGTTTTGGAATGATTGTGCTTTGTTTGTTTTGTCTGTTCTTTAATACATTGAAAGCTTTTAGAAAAATCAGCCGTACAACATTGGTAATTGCAATTAAATTGTATGAGGGAATTGAATTCATCAAGCTTATAATCAATGACTAAATGCTTAAGAATAAAAGGCTTTCAAAATGTCCTTTATTAGGTATATGAGTTGAATGAATTAAGCATTAAACAAAATACAAATACTAGTGCCTGTTCCTTTCCATACACAAAAGCCCCCCAGACATTAAAGAGAGAGGCTGATACCCTTTTAATTCCTGGAGCTATTGAACTTTGTCTCCCTGAATAAGATAAGGCAGTTGAGCCAATATTATTTAGGCATCTACTTCTAAAGAGTGGGTCTTAGGAGCTAATTAGTCAATGAGATATAAGTCTCTCATTCTGGTACAACAGCCTTGGGGGAACTGGACAAGTGTGATGCTTTTGTGAACCATGAATTGCTAGAATAACCTCCTAAGTGGGCCAACACAGCGGCTGGCTATCCAAGACACTTCATGAAATGTGTCTCCAGGACCCATTACCTCGGACCCAAATTGTGAGACTCTCTCCCCTGTGGCCAGGGGTGGAAATGACAGCTGGATAGGGGTGAACAATTTTAGTTCTTTCTTCCTTGTTCTCTACATCCAGTGACTAGGGCTCATTGCCCTTCATGAAGCGCTGGGGTCCAGAAGGTGGAGGTCATATCCCTGCTGGCAGGGTTAAGGGTAACCCGGTGAGTTGTTTCCCTTGCCCTGAATGTCTCTGGCTAACTTGGAGGCCACCTGCCTCACACATTCCTGCAGACCAGGGAAGGTAACTCTCCACAAAATAAATAACATCTAAACATCTTGGAGGAGTCAGCTAGCTCTAAAAGTTAGAGCTTGAATTACTATTCAAGACACTACTTGTAAAACTTTTTGCTGAGAAGTTCCAGGCACATTCCAATTGAGCCAAGGTGATGGTTGATAATCCCTCTTTAGGAAGCAGGACTAGAGTGGGACTGTACTTAAGAAAGCTTAAACAGGATCATTTCTATTGTCCTTCTTTAGAAGTAAACACGCTCCCGGGAAGGGGGTCAGTGTGAGCGCCTCAGCCCCTCCTGTTTCCCCACTGAGGGGCACCTGTCAGGCTTGCAAATAGAGCAGGTTGGTGTTTTTAAGTGGATGAATTTTCACTTCAGGAATCCCCAGATGCTTCTAGTTATCCTTCCCCTCTCTCCCCCCATCCAAATCAATCCTGTAGAATTCTTTGCTTTAGGAGGAGGCCGAATACAGCATAGAACAAAGAGGTCATTGTTATCTTTGACTTTTAAGGATTTTGAGAGTCCACGCCTGTAACAATAGTCTGAAAGCCGAGTTGATTTTGATTGGTGGGTACTAAGCCCTTGAGATAAAAGGGACTTTTATTCTGCACCTCCAAGAAGGCACAGCTTGAAACACATTTAGTTTGAGCAGGAGGACTCAGAACTGAGAGTTAACACTAGAGTATGAAAGGATCTAGGGTAAGGCATCAGAGAATCTTGCCCCGTGAAAAGAGATCCAAATGCTGGCTCTTGGTAGGGAGGAGGAGAATGAGGAGGAGAGCACCTCTGTAAGCAGCTCCTTCATTAAACGTTTTTCACCCGGGTGTTGGATAGTGTTTCCTACCACGGCCCTGATGGCTTCAAGCTGTAACTAGAGCTCTGGGGAGAAATTCAATCCAAGGGCACAAATGGAAGGCCACTGCCTGTGATGTGCCGAGTGGACACTGCACAATTCTAGGTTCACGTGAGTGTCGTTGAGAGCAGTGTCTCCCCATCCATCTCTGAAATGGTGCAGTGCCCAACCTGCGCAACTGTCCATAATGGCCTTGGGCAGGTAGAAGTCATAGCCGAGGAAGGAAGGTTTCTAAGATCAATGCTGGAAAAGATTAGGAACAGACTGTTTATGAATATGCAAATCTGATCAGGTCACCTCTACCCCTTAAATACCACAGTGCTTCCTAGTGTTACTGGGATAAAGAAAACTTCCTAAGATGCTCCAAGAGGCTCTGCTTGCTCTGACCCTACATTACTCCCTTGTCTCACTTTGCATTACGCTGCTCTGTGAAGTAGCCCCACGTGCCTTCTTGGAGTCCTTGGAACTCATATATTTTCCTGTCTCAGGACCTTTGCATCATCTATTTCCTCTGCCTAGAGGCCTTTCCTCTCCTCTCTGTGCTCACCACTTTCTACTCTTCCCTGTGGTCTTAGCTCACAGGTCACTTCCTCCAGAGAGTCTTCTCTGATCTCCCTGAGCAGCTTGCATCCCCTGGCAAACACCCTCCTAGCATGGTGTACCTCTCCTTCACAGAACTGCTTATAATTTTACCTTCGCTTTGTTGATTCTTTGATAAACACCTGTCCTTCTAGACAGCAATCAGGACAATTACAATAACAGCTAACATGTTTTAGATGCTTTCTTTGTTCTGGGTCCTCTTTTAAGGGCCTCTTTTTTTTTTTTTTTTTTTTTTTTTTTTTTTTTTTTTTTTTTTTTTTTTTTTTTTTTTTTTTTTTTTTTTTTTTTGCGATACACTGTCCTCTCACTGTTGTGGCCTCTCCCGTTGCGGAGCACAGGCTCCGGATGCGCAGGCTCAGCGGCCATGGCTCACGGGCCCAGCCGCTCCGCGGCATGTGGGATCCTCCCGGACCAGGGCACGAACCCGTGTCCCCTGCATCGGCAGGCAGACTCTCAACCACTGCACCACCAGGGAAGCCCCTAAGTGCCTCTTTTAAGACCAAATGAACTCATTTGATCTTCACAGTGACTGAGTGAGGTTGATACTATTGACACCTGCCCCTATTTTACAGATGAGGAAACTGAGAGAGTTTATGGGGACGATGTCTATTCTGTTTGCCCTTGAATACCCACTAGCCCAACACTTAATGCGTCAAATAATTGCTATTTCTCGGCTACTTGAATAAAAGATGTTTGAGGTGAATCTCACAGTGAATCACAGTGCTGGGCATTAGTGCCAGATGGGGAGGGGCTTTGGGGCAGGAGGAGGCTGAGAGGCAGATTGGGAAGAACAGGACAGAGGAATCCCGAAGACAGGCTGTGAGTAAAGCAAGACAAGACATATTCCTTTTATTGGCCTTGAAGCAGGTGTCAGGCCTGTGAATTTCAAGGTGAAGGGCTAGGCCCCACTGAACCCATGACAGATGTTAGAAGAAAGGGTCACTGGTGGTAACTGGTAGGGTTACTGGGAAGTAGACCCCAGGTAGATGCCCAAAACTCCACTCTTGTGGCAAAGGCCACCTGGGAAAAAAATGTTTGGGAGTCATAGATGGCCCTCATTTCTTCCAGTTCATTTTAATCTTTCTCCAATGAATAACACTTCACCAAAGCATATAATTGGAATCTTGCAGCCCAAGGGCATATTTCATGAGGAAAGAACTATAGAAGGTCTGTACGTGCACCTTAACTCCAGGGAAAAGGGGAGGCTGAAGGGAACAGAATTATGGTGGATTTTGCTGGGCGATGGGAAGCCGTACCTAAATAATCAATCACTGAAATGCAGCCTCTCTCTGGGATCACCCAGGTGCCTTTGAAGGCTCGGTCTTTTCTGGAGCTCTGAGTTCCCCGTGTTGATTCAGGTTGTGAGCATAAAGGGGGTGGGGATGAGAGATCATACTCAATAACACGGGTCATTTTCTGTTGGTGTCCAGGGGAGAACATTGGCTGAGGGATCCTAGGACTGACTGTTGTCCTTGCCTTTAAACCTTTCCTGTGACCTTGATGGAGGTTTTCACGTCTCCGGACCCCAGTGTCCACATGTGAAAGATGAAGGGTTAGAATGACTGCCCCACTGTTAATTTTCCATGACTCGATGTGGCACGTGTATCGGTGGTGGTTCCTCTGTGGGCAGAGGGGGTAGGGGGCAGAGGGAGGGGCTGCTAAGGGTTTACAGCCTGTAGGATCCTGGAGAGGATCTTAACATTCAGCGGCTCTAAGGGTCTGTAAATGGAGACGGTGACAGCAGTAAGCATAATGGCTTAATCCGTAAACCATGAGGTGCGTTTTAGCTCCTTGGCAAATTCAGCAATTCTCCTGGGAGGCTTGGCTGTCATTTCTGGCTGCTGTTCCTGCTTGGGACATTATGAACAGTAGAAGGCAAGCAGTCCCTCTTCATAACCCTATTTGCTGATCAGTGTCTGATACCAGGAGGGAGAAATGACCTGAAAACCCCAGCTCTGTGATAATCTACAGCCAACAGCTCTTTAAAGGGAGACTTTCTTATTGTGGAGGAGATGTGCCATCAGAAAGGCACAGATAACCCACCACTGTGAGAGCATTTTCCTCTCAAAGGCTCTCCCGTCACACAAAGTCCTATCTTGGATCTGCTCCCATCCCTTCCAGGAGAGTGGAAGGAAGAGAATAAATTTCCCCCCTTTCATGGATGGGAGAACTAGAACAGGGCCTATGACTTTGTCCAAGGTCATATTGCTAACCGGCACCAAGAGTGGGCCTCCTAGTCCAGTCCTTTTTGTTGTCACCTCCAAAATATCAATACCATGTTTAAGATAAGCTTTCTATGGTCTCCATTTTATCCCCTTTTCATAGCTCTCTGTGGATGGAGCTGCTTATTGAGTTGTGCCAGAGTTCCTCTGCTGAAGTCAAAGTTAGCCCATGAAACTGCAGAGTGATTTCTCTGATAGAATACCAGCTCCAGAGTGTATCTTGATTCAACAGCACCAATGATAATAAATAAGGATTGTTAGATGTCTTTCCTTGGGCTTCTCCACTCAGTAGTGGTTCTTCCTGCTTTTCCCATCAACTTTATCCACTCCTCCAACTCCTCTGATTTTTATCTTCCCTAATTTAATCACTTACCTCCAAGCCTCAGAGGATGAATGAAGTGGGAAATGGAGAGTGGTGGTCAGAGTTGTGTTGTATTGTTCTTCTATCTGCTACTTATTGCTTTCAATCTCTGTATCTATCTCTTGGTCTATCAGTTCTTTATATATCCATTTCAACATTGACTGAGCACTTTCAACATTGAGTACTGTGTACCTGGCCCTGTGGTAATTTACAGACAAAGAAACTGAAGCTCAGAGAGGTGAAGCAACTTGGCCAAAGTCACACAGTTCAGGGAGTGGTAGGTACGGTCAACTCCATAGCCCATGTTCTTAACTCCTATAGATTCTTACCTTCCAAGATGGGTATGTGGTTAAATATTGGGTGGCGTCTCATGGTGAGATGGGCTAGAAGAGAAAGAAAGCATCCTTTGAAAACTTAAACGCTGCTTAAAAGAGGTATCCATTTTTAGGTCCACATTTTCAGCCCTATCTTGCCCACGTCATCAATTTGGGGGCATACATACAGAAAAGTCAGGGCTAAAAAATTAAGCACATACAGGCTTGTGAACAAACACACAGTCCCATAAGTTCCTATGATTGATTCAAACCTGTTTGCTGTACTCTAGAATCGTGATTTTATGAATATATTCATTTCACAGGGCTGCTACAAGAAATTATCATAAACTTGGTAGCTTAAAAGAACAGAATTTATTCTCTTACAGTTTTGGAGGCCAGAATCTAGTTGTCAGCAGGGCTCCGCTCCAGGGGCTCTAGGGGAGAATCCTTCCTGGCCTCTTCCAGCTTCAGGTAGCTCCTACATTCCTTGGCTTGTGGCAGCAAATCTCCAATCTCTGCCTCTATCTTTCCATGGCCGTCTTCCTTGTGTGTTTCTGTGTCAATCTCCCTTTGTCTTCTCTTCTAAAGACTTGTCATTGGATTTAGTGCCCACTCGAATCCCATACAGTCTCATCTTGAAATTCTTACCTGAATTATGTCTGTAAAGACCCTTATTCTAGATGAGGACACATCTGAGGTTCAGGTGGATGTACATTTTGGAGGCCATCACTCGACACACTACATAGGCTTATGGTGCTAGGCAAGCGTCGCAGCTCACAATCCTCAGTTTCTACATTGGTGTGATGTTCCACTTGTTATTCGTTCTTTCACACATGAGTTATAAGGATGATGAGAGTCTTGGGGAGGCTGTGCGCTTCTGGAAGCCCAAACAGTCAGGTGGCATTAAGCTGTCTTCATTCCTTCAGCAATAGCCGTCTGTCAGTAAATAAATGTCTTTCCAGAACTAATGTGTCTTTCAAAGTTCTCACTCTAGGAGAGAAACTTGAGAAACGGGAAAACTGGGCTCAATATGTGTGAAAGAACTGTGTCTCTTCAGGGAAAAGCCAGTGCACACGTTTCAGAGAGTAGTAGTATTATAGAAAGACACAAACACATAGCAACTATGTGAAAAATCATCGCTGCTGATATGCCCTTCCCAGGGACTTGCTCCATTTCCCAAACAGTTTTATGAAAAACTCTCCCTCTGAATTGTTTGAAAACAATCAAGGCCAACTGGATAATTCATCACAGCTATGCCTGCACCAATAGGCTGGGAGGACTGCCTAGAGAAGTGGCATCAGGCCTAATGAACACTTCCAATGGGTTTGTTCACCTTTCCCTTGACCAAGTTCAATTCCGCTTTATTGGACAAGCAAGTCCTTCAGTTCCGCTTCACTGGACAAGTAAGTCCTGAAGTCTCTGTTCCCTGGTCAGATCTCAACCTGGTCAATTAAGATCGATTAAATTTTCTGTTTCCTGAGAAATGGCAAAAGATGTCTATCTGTCCAGCATCTGTCTTTTGACAATTCAACACATTCAGTTTAGCTCTGCAAATATGTCCTCACTGACAGCTCAGCATGGGGCACTGTGTCTGCACCGACCGTAGGGTGGTCCTGCCTCCTGGGATCACGATCAATCCAGAGGGAGCCGGCTCAGCAGACAATCAGAAGTGAGCGGGGCATCCATTCATAGGGATGCAGAGCTCCATGGCAAAGCACCTGGGTGACAATTAATCCTTCGTTATAAAAAAAATAATTAATGTTTCTGGTAAAAAAAAATTTAGATTGGAAAAAAGAAAAGTAAAGATGGTGTATAATCCCACAGAAAAAAAGTGATCATTCTTAACATCTGGTCTGTGTCAACATCTGTGTGTATCTTTGTACCTGTGACTCTCCCTATGTCTGCACCTTTATCTGAACTTGTATTCATGTTATGCTTGTATCTATCAGTATTTTATTAACAAGATCCTCCCCTGACATGCACATACATCTTATATTATAGTCTGCTTGTGTATTCAACAGTGTATTGTTAAACTTATTTCAATGTTATTTAGTTCATAATTTTTAATAGCTATATATTATTCTATTGTATGGGTGGAACTTTGTTATTTAACCAGTCTCTCATTAGTCTGAATTTAATAATTTTATAGATAAACCCACATACGAATCCATAATTTTGTTCTTAGAAAAAAATCCCCAAAATGCAGTCTCAGGGTCAAAGTGAAGGAGCATGTCTAGAGTTTTTGCCTCACAGTAGCCTCAAAAATACAAGTACTATTTTTTAAATAGTGGTTTCAACAGACATAAAATAGCCCTGCCAAATTGCTAAAAGTTTCCAATGCTTCTCTCGGTTTCTGTTCTTACCTCGTTGCAGACCTGTCATCAACAGTGTGCAGAGGCCCCCCCACTCTGGGAGGAGCACTAAGAGTCACCCAGGTGTAGCCTCCACTCTACAGAGAACCAATCAGAGGGGCTGAGACCAAGTAGCCAGCTGTTTGCCATGCTGCAGGAAACAGTGAGTGAATCAGGGTGCCCTGTAGTTGGGGACTGGGGTGCGAAAAGAAGGGGTGTTTGGTCTTCAGCCATTTTGTTTTATGATAAAAAATGTTGTCTGGTTTTTTATTTTCTATTTTATGCTACATTTTTTTTTTTTTTTGCTTTTATTTCCCCCAGCCATTTGGAAGGACTGTGTCTGCTTTCTGCTTTTTTTCACACTGTAAGTAGTTTTCATTAAGTTTATCAACAATCTTGGGCATGTCTATTTCTCCAAACACCAAAGGAAAAAAAAAAAATGAATCACTGTGTTTTGACTTCTTCTTCTTTAACATGAGAAAGGTCGTACTTTTTTCGGTACGTGGGCCTCTCACTGTTGTGCCCTCTCCCGTTGCGGAGCACAGGCTCCGGATGCGCAGGCTCAGCGGCCATGGCTCACGGGCCCAGCTTCTCTGCAGCGTGTGGGATCTTCCTGGACCGGGGCACGAACCCGTGTCCCCTGCATTAGCAGGCGGACTCTCAACCACTGCGCCACCAGGGAAGCCCTGGGTCATACATTTTAACTTCTTTCCACCTCTAGTTTTTCCTTCTTGACTTCTGCTAATATGAGGTTTTCTACCCCAATATTTATTATTAATAGATCCTTACTATATGGCTATATGTCTCATTTGGTCATTGCTTTTGATATAGTGTAACCACATTTATAACATGTACTTGGACAGAGCTCTGTGTTTTACTGTTCAGTGTTTACTGTTGGTGCTCTTATATCAAAGCTTTTTTCTTATTGAGTTCTTTAGTTTGAATCACCTCTTGGGATGACTGATGAAAGCATTAACTACTACTGTGATAACTAGTAGTGTGTGTGATATAAGAAGAAAAGGTGCCACTGACCTCCCGGAGCTGGCTGGCATCACACTGCCTTCCTGTTGGTCATAAACGATTGCACAGAACATCAGTATCAGACCTGGCTACTCTGTGACTGTGACAGATCAAGACAAAGACAAGATCACTTCACAACCATGTCTGAAGGCAGACCAAACGTGACCACTGTCCAAACCACAAAATGACTGATTATCTCCGTATCCTGGCTAATACGAGTGACTGCTGCTTTTTTTTTTTTTTTTTAATTGGAGTATAGTTGATTTACAATGTGTTAGTTTCAGGTGTACAGCACATTCTTTTTAAAATTCTTTTCTCATTTAGGTTATCACAGAATATTGAGTAGAGCTCCCTGTACTATATAGTAGGTCCTTGTTGGTTATCTATCTTATACATAGTAGTGTGTGTGTGTGTGTGTGTGTCTGTGTGTCTGTGTGTCTGTGTGTCTGTGTGTCAATGACAGCTTTAGCCTTGGTTCAGTCTTCCCTCCTTCTAGATAAGATTTATTAAGATGCCCAATTTTAATATTACCTCTGCTTCCTGAGAGCATCAATCCAGAGCAAAGCCCTGCATCCCCAAATCACTTAACACAAGCTCAAATCCTATCACAAGCCCTTTCCAATACCCCCTTACTGAGACACCCCAAGGTTTTCCAGGCTGGGTTCACCTTCACCAAAATGGATAGTAAACCTAACCTGCTCAGGTATATTCCTGGCGGTCTGTGGCTGGAGGGCATTGACTAGAATGATCGCACTGATGGCTCCACTAACTGGCCTCCTTGTGTCTACCTCATTTGCCGAGTAACTCTGCAGTCCTCTCCCATCTGGCTCTGGCTCAGTCATGTGACTCACTTTGACCCATGCAACAGTAGCAGCCTTGATGCGAGCAGAGGCTGGGAAACGTGTGTCTGCTCTCTCTTTTGAACCCTGCTACCACCATGAGATGGAGCTAACATGATGGAGGATGAAACCCATGGAGATCAGTTAGGTGGACTCAGCTGTCCAGCCAAGGCCGCAGACAGGGGAGGTAGCCTAGCTCAGATCAGCAGAACTCTGCAGCCGACTCACAATCTTTTAATGATCAAGTGGGATTTACTTCAGGGATGCAAGGATGGTAACTTGGCCATTTTCTTCAAAGGTCAAAGCAAGTGAAGGCTACCAATAGTCTTTTACCTCAGCCTGTTCTATGTTTTAAATCTTGCTGTGTAGCAAACTCCCGGGAAACTCAGTAACATCTGACCCCAATCATTTACTTCTCGTGCAATAGAGGATTAGCAGGGGTCTCCGACCCAGGCTGGATGTGGACGGGGCACCTTAGCTGGGGCCTCTTTGTTCCACATCCCTCTAGCCAGCCAGCTGGACAAGTTCTGTCAGCATTGATAGAGGAGCAGGAGTGAGAGCAAGCCAGATCTTACGAACACTTTCCAAGGTTCTGTTTATACCACCCTTGCTGACCTCCCATTGGCAAAAGCAAGTCACGTGGCAAGCGACTGAAGGGGCACTGTGACCTTTAAGGCAAAGAGCCTGGATACAAGAAGGGATCATTTCCTCATCACAGTTAGAGGGAATTCTTCCAAAAGTTTAGAGAAGTACTGATTTTTCTAGTTTCCAGTGATATTTCAATTTTGCCTCAATGGGAAGAGAAGGGGGCTGTCATGAATTGAAAGTCCCTCACTGTGTTTATACAGAGGTACTTTTTCTTTTTTTGCTGCTTAAGTTCTTTTTTTTTAATTAATTTATTTTTTGTGGTACGCGGGCCTCTCACTGCCGCGGCTTCTCCCGCTGCGGAGCACAGGCTCCGGACGCGCAGGCCCAGCGGCCATGGCTTATAGGCCCAGCCGCTCCGCGGCATGTGGGATCTTCCTGGACCGGGGCACGAACCCACGTCCCCTGCATCGGCAGGCGGACTCCCAACCACTGCGCCACCAGGGAAGCCCTTAAGTTCTTTTTTAAATTGAAGTATAGTTGATTTGCAATGTTGTGTTAGTTTCAGGTGTACAGCAAGGTGATTCAGTTATATATATGTATATAATAATATATATATAATTTATATATTATATATATATAATTTTTCAGATTCTTTTCCATTGTAGGTTATCAAAAGATATTGAGTATAGTTCCCTGTGCTATACAGTAGGTCCTTGTTTATTATTTTGTATATAGTAGTGTGTATCTGGTAATCTCACACTCCTAATTTATCCTTCCCCCTCCCTTTCCCCTGTGGTAACCAAAAGTTTGTTTTCTATGTCTGTTTACAGAAGTACATTTTTAAGTCCCCCTTAAAACTGCTTTTGGAACAAGCTACCTCATCCCATAATTAACAGACAATATTCCATCCTCATTTTAGGTAAATGTTACAAGAAATTTCCTTGTGATTGTTAAGCTAGTAAAGATTTTTTTTACTATTATTTTGTCATTATTGTTAATACATTTTATTATTGTTATTTTTCATCACACAGAAAAGCAGCATTTCACATGTCACCATGGCCACAAAGGAAACTGGAATTGTCCAGGTAGCATCTATTTGCCCACACAGGGATGAGTTGGTACACTTGGACCAAGGAACAGTTTCTTTTTTTTGTTTTGTGGTACGTGGGCCTCTCACTGTTGTGGCCTCTCCGCTTGCAGAGCACAGGCTCCGGACGCGCAGGCTCAGCGGCTATGGCTCACGGGCCCAGCCGCTCCGTGGCATGTGGGATCCTCCCGGACCGGGGCACGAACCCATGTCCCCTGCATCAGCAGGTGGACTCTCAACCGCTGCGCCACCAGGGAAGCCCCAAGGAACAGTCTCTTATTGGAGCAGCCAGCTGGACAGAATGAAATGTTTTGGCCAAATGTTTGTTTTCAGCCAGTCTGTTTGACCATATTTAGAAGGGGTTACCAGCAAAACCTTTGCTATCAATTGTGAAGGATGTTAGGAACCAGGCAGAAAGGAATTTGCACCCTAACTTTGCAATTCACTAGCTGTGTGATACTAGGCAGGTTCTTTCTCCTCTGAGAGCCTCCTTCCCTTATTTAAAGTGAGGCTGAGAGACAGAGGGGGAGAGAGTGTGAGAGTTAGTTCAAGCCAAAATGGCCAACAAAGTCTCTGCTGGTTTCAGAATATTTAAAATACAAAAAAACAGATAGATAAAAAGAAGTCATTTTTTGGACCTTTTTTCATTTCCATTTCTACCTTGTATGCCTCAATTTTCTGGATTTAAGCACTGCTGCACTTTATGAGCCATGTGGCTGACAGGGTCTTGGTGCTCCGGCCGGTTGTCAGGCCTGTGCCTCTGAGGTGGGAGAGCCAAGTTCAGGACATTGGTCCCACAGAGACTTCCTGGCTCCACATAATATCAAATGGTGAAAGCTCTCCCAGAGATCTGCATCTCAATGCTAAGACCCAGCTTCACTCAGCGACCAGCAAGCTGCAGTGCTGGACCACGTATGCCAAACAACTAGCAAGACAGGAACACAACCCCACGAGTTAGCAGAGAGGCTGCCTAAAGTCATAATAAGGTCACAGACACCCCAAAACACACCACCAAATGCGGTCCTGCCCACCAGAAAGACAAGATCCAGCCTCATCCACCAGAGCACAGGCACCAGTCCCCTCCACCCGGAAGCCTACACAAGCCACTGAACCAACCATAGCCACTGGGGGCAGACACCAAAAACAGTGGGACCTATGAACCTGCAGCCAGCAAAACGGAGACCCAAAACACAGTAAGTTAAACAAAATGAGAAGACAGAGGAGCACACAGCAGATGAAGGAGCAAGGTAAAAACCCACCAGACCAAACAAATGAAGAGAAAATACGCAGTCTACCTGAAAAAGAATTCAGAGTAATGATAGTAAAGATTATCCAAAATCTTGGAAATAGAATGGAGAAAATACAAGAAATGTTTAACAAGGACCTAAAAGAACTAAAGAGCAAACAAACAATGATGAACAACACAATAAATGAAATTTAAAATTCTCTAGAAGGAATCAATAGCAGAATAACTGAGGCAGAAGAACAGAGAAGTGACCTGGAAGATAAACTAGTGGAAATAACTACCACAGAGCAGAATAAAGAAAAAAGACTGAAAAGAATTAAGGACAGTCTCAGAGACATCTGGGAAAACAATAAGCACACCAACATTCGAATTATAAGGGTCCCAGAAGAAGAGAAAAAGAAAGGGTCTGAGAAAATATTTGAAGAGATTATAGTTGAAAACTTCCCCAATATGGGAAAGGAAATAGTCAATCAATTCCAGGAAGCGCAGGGAGTCCCATACAGGATAAATCCAAGGAGAAACACGCCAAGACAAATATTAAACAAACTATCAAAAATTAAGTACAAAGAAAAAATAATAAAAGCAGCAAGGGAAAAGCAACAAATAACATACAAGGGATCCCCATAAGGTTAACAGCTGATCTTTCAGTAGAAACTCTGAAAGCCAGAAGGGAGTGGCAGGACATATTGAAAGTGATGAAAGGGAAAAACCTACAACCAAGATTATTCTACCCAGCAAGGATCTCATTCAGGTTCGATGGAGAAATTAAAACCTTTACAGACAAGCAAAAGCTAAGAGAATTCAGCCAAACCAGCTTTACAACAAATGATAAAGGAGCTTCTCTAGGCAGGAAACACAGAGAAGGAAAAGACCTACAATAACAAACCCAAAACAATTAAGAAAATGGGGGTTTCCCTGGTGGTGCAGTGGTTGAGAATCTGCCTGCCAATGCAGGGGACGTGGGTTCGTGCCCTGGTCCAGGAAGATCCCACATGCCGCAGAGCGGCTGGGCCTGTGAGCCATGGCCACTGAGCCTGCGCATCTGGAGCCTGTGCTCTGCAATGGGAGAGACCACAACAGTGAGAGGCCTGGGTACCGCAAAAAAAAAAAATAAAGAAAGAAAGAAAGAAAGAAAAGAAAATGGTAATAGGAACATGCATATCAGTAATAACCTTGAATGTAAATGGATTAAATGCTCCAACCAAAAGACACAGACTGGCTGAACGGATATAAAAACAAGACCCATCTATATGCTGTCTACAAGAGACCCACTTCAGACCTAGGGACACATACAGACTGAAAGTGCAGGGGTGGAAAAAGATATTCCAAGCAAAAGGAAATCAAAAGAAAGCTGGAGTAGCAATTCTCATATAAAACAAAAGAGACTTTAAAATAAAGAGTATTACAAGAGACAAAGAAGGACACTACATAATGATCAAGGGATCAATCCAAGAAGATATAACAATTGTAAATATTTATGCACCCAACATAGGAGCACCTCGATACATAAGGCAAATGCTAACAGCCACAAAAGTGGAAATCGACAGTAACACAATCATAGTAGGGGACTTTAACACCCCACTTTCACCAACGGACAGATCATCCAAAATGAAAATAAATAAGGAAACACAAGCTTTGAAAGATACATTAAACAAGATGGACTTAATTGATATTTATAGGACATTCCATCCAAAACAACAGAATACACTTTCTTCTCAAGTGCTCATGGAACATTCTCCAGGATAGATCATACCTTGGGTCACAAGTCAAGCCTTGGTAAATTTAAGAAAATTGAAATCATATCAAGTATATTTCGCGACCACAATGCTGTGAGACTAGATATCAATTACAGGAAAAAATCTGTGAAAAATACAAACACATGAAGGCTAAGCAATACACTATTAAATAACCAAGAGGTCACTGAAGACGTCAAAGAGGAAATCAAAAAATACCTAGAAACAAATGACAATGAAAACACGACAACCCAAAACCTATGGGATGCAGCAAAAGCAGTTCTAAGAGGGAAGTTTATAGCAATACAATCCTACCTCAAGAAACAAGAAACATCTCAAATAAACTACCTAACCTTACACCTAAAGCAATTAGAGAAAGAAGAACAAAGAAACCCCAAAGTTAGCAGAAGGAAAGAAATCATAAAGATCAGATCAGAAATATATGAAAAAGAAATGAAGGAAATAATAGCAAAGAACAATAAATCTAAAAGCTGCTTCTTTGAGAAGATAAACAAAATTGATAAACCATTGGCTAGGCTCATCAAGAAAAAAAGTGAGAAGACTCAAATCAATAGAATTAGAAATGAAAAAGGAGAAGTAAGAACTGACACTACAGAAACACAAAGGATCATGAGAGATTACTATAAGCAACTATATGCCAATACAATGGACAACCTGGAAGAAATGGACACATTCTTAGAAAAGCACAACCTTCCGAGACTGAACCAGGAAGATATAGAAAATATAAACAAACCAATTACAAGGACTGAAATTGAGACTGTGATTAAAAATCTGCCAACAAACAAAAGCCCAGGACCAGATGGCTTCACAGGTGAATTGTATCAAACATTTAGAGAAGAGCTAACACCTATCCTTGTCAAACTGTTCCAAAATATAGCAGAGGGAAGAGCACTCCCAAACTCATTCTACGAGGCCACCATCACCCTGATACCAAAAGCAGACAAAGATGTCACAAAGAAAACTACAGGCCAATATCACTGATGAACATAGATGCAAAATTCCTCAACAAAATACTAGCAAACAGAATCCAACAGCATATTAAAAAGATCATACACCATGATCAAGTGGGGTTTATCCAAGAACACAAGGATTCTTCAGTATACGCAAATCAATCAATGTGATCCACCATATTAACAAATTGAAGGAGAAAAACCATATGATCATCACAGTAGATGCCATAAAAGCTTTTGACAGTATTCAACACCCATTTCACGTAAAATCCCTCCAGAAAGTAGACATAGAGGGAACTTACTTCAACATAATAAAGGCCATATATGACAAACACACAGCCAACATCGTTCTCAATGGTGAAAAACTGAACCTATTTCCTCTAAGATCAGGAACAAGACAAGGTTGTCCACTGTCATCACTATTATTCAACATAGTTTGGGAAGTTTTAGCCACAGCAATCAGAGAAGAAATAGAAATAAAAGGAATCCAAATTGGAAAAGAAGAAGTAAAACTGTCACTGTTTGCAGATGACATGATACTATGCATAGTGAATCTTAAAGATGCTACCAGAAAACTACTAGAGCTAATCAATGAATTTTCTAAAGTAGCAGGATGCAAAATTAAGGCACAGAAATTGCTTGCATTCTTATACACTAATGACGAAAAATCTGAAAGAGAAATTAAGGAAACACTCCCATTTACCACTGCAACAAAAAGAATAAAATGCCTCGGAATAAACCTACCTAAGGATATAAAAGACCTGTATGCAGAAAACTACAAGACACTGATGAAAGAAATTAAAGATGATACACACAGATGGAGAGATATACCATGTTCTTGGATTGGAAGGATCAACATTGTGAAAATGCTTTTACTACCCAAAGCAATCTACAGATTCAATGCAATCCCTATCAAACTACCAATGGCATTTTTCACAGAACTAGAACAAAAAATTTCACAATTTGTATGGAAACACAAAAGACCGCAAATAGCCAAAGCAATCTTTGAATTGCTTTGAAATTCAAAGCAATTCAAAGAAAGAAAAATGGAGCTGGAGGAATCAGGCCCCCAGACTTCAGACTATACTACAAAGCTACAGTAATCAAGACATTATGGCACAAAAACAAAAATATAGATCAATGGAACAGGATAGAGAGCCCAGAGATAAACCCACACACATATGGTCACCTTATATTTGATAAAGGAGGCAAGAATATACAATGGTGAAGACAGCCTCTTCAATAAGTGGTGCTGGGAAAACTGGACAGCTACATGTAAAAGAATGAAATTAGAATACTCCCTAACACCTTAGCAAAAATAAGCTCAAAATGGATTAAGGACTGAAATGTAAGACCGGACACTATAAAACTCTTAGAGGAAAACATAGGCAGAACACTCTATGACATAAATCACAACAAGATCCTTTTTGACCCACCTCCTAGAGAAATGGAAATAAAAACAAAAATAAACAAATGGGACCTAATGAAACTCAAAAGTTTTTGCACAGCAAATGAAACCATAAACAAGATGAAAAGACAACCTTCAGAATGGAGAAAATATTTGCAAATGAAGCAACTGAGAAAGGATTAATCTCCAAAATTTACAAGCAGCGCATGCAGCTCAGTATGAAAATAACAAACAACCCAATCCAGAAATGGGCAGAAGACCTAAACAGACATTTCTCCAAGGAAGATATACAGATTGCCAACAAACACATGAAAGGATGCTCAACATCACTAATCTTTAGAGAAATGCAAATCAAAACTACAATGAGGTATCACCTCACACCAGTCACAATGGCCATCATCAAAAAATCTAGAAACAATAAATGCTGGAGAGGGTGTGGAGAAAAGGGAACCCTCTTGCACTGTTGGTGGGAATATAAATTGATACAGCCACTATGGAGAACAGTATGGAGGTTCCTTAAAAAACTAAAAATAGAACTACCATACGACCCAGCAATCCCACTACTGGGCATATACCCTGAGAAAACCATAATTCAGAAAGAGTCATGTACCACAATGTTCATTGCAACTCTATTTACAATAGCCAGGACATGGAAGCAACCTAAGCGTCCATCGACAGATGAATGGATAAAGAAGATGTGGCCCATGTATACAATGGAATATTACTCAGCCATAAAAAGAAATGAAATTAAGTTATTTGTAGTGAGGTGGATGGACCTAGAGACTGCCATACAGAGTGAAGTAAGTTAGAAAGAGAAAAACAAATACCGTATGCTAACACATATATATAGAATCTAAAAAAAAGAAAAAATATGGTTCTGAAGAACCTAGGGGCAGGACAGGAATAAAGACACAGACATAGAGCATGGACCTGAGGACATGGGGAGGGGGAAGGGTAAGTTGGGACAAAGTGAGAGTGAGGCATGGACATATATACACTACCAAATGTAAAATAGATTCCTAGTGGAAAGCATCCACATAACACAGGGAAATCAGCTCGGTGCTCTGTGACTGCCTAGAGGTGGGATAGGGAGGGTGGGAGGGAGACGCAAGAGGGAGTAGATATGGGGACATATGTATATGTATAGCTGATTCACTTTGTTATAAAGCAGAAACTAACACACCATTGTAAAGCAATTATACTCCAATAAAGATGTAAATAATAATAATAATAAAAAAATTAAGTGAGGCCGATTAATTTCCACTGAATAGGGTAACTGGAAGGACCATTTGCGATGTCATGGCAGTTGGCCAAAGACATGCTCAGGAGCGGCGCTGGGTTCCACTGTTTTCTAGGCGGGGCTGCTTGGGGGAATCAGCCCCTAACTGCTCCACTCTGTCGTTAGTTGACCATGGAACTCACTTAGCGTGGTTGAAATATTTTCTACTTACATCTGTTACTTATTTGTTTTTACATTAATCTATTCATACATTCTTTTTTTCGCTCATTCATTCATTCAACAAACATGCGTTGGTTGTTGGCCGGGTTCTCCTGGAGCAGACAATGAGTTGGAGTTTTTTTTGTTTTGTTTTATTTTTAATTAATTAATTAATTAATTTTAATTTATTTTATTTTTGGCTGTGTTGGGTCTTTGTTGCTGTGTGCGGGCTTTCCTCTAGTTGCGGCGAGCAGGGGCTACTCCTTGTTGCGGTGCACAGGCTTCTCATTGTGGTGGCTTCTCTTTTTGTGGAGCACAGGCTCTAGGTGCAGGGGATTAGTAGCTGTGGCTCATGGGCTGTAGTGCTCAGGCTCAGTAGTGGTGGTGCATGGGCTTAGTTGTTCCACGGCATGTGGGATCTTCCTGGACAAGGTCTCAAACCCATGTCCCCTGCATTGGCATGTGGATTCTTAACCACTGTGCCACTAGGGAAGCCCTGAGTTGGAGTTTGGGCAGTGAAGTATCAGAGACCAATATTTATTGGACACAGGGCGAAGCCACACCACGGACAAAAAGGAAGCTGCTGGGGGTCTGGAGCAGATGTTTTCTGTTGGGGCTGTCCTGAGGGCACATTTGATCAAAATGGCTGTGCCTCTGTACGCCTGCCTTGCTCATTCATGGGATGAGGGCTGCCCTGGGAAGACCATGACCTCAGGCAAGAGGAGGCACAGCTGCAGCAGTTTCTGAAGGCACTGATGACTGAAGGCTCTGTGCAGAGGACAGCAGGTCCTTCTGTGAAGGGGGTCTGTGTGGTGTGTCTTTGTGTACACCACTGGTGGCTACTATGAGCAGACCCTGCACCCAGACCTGAGGTTGTAGTGCCAAACAGGGAAGACAAGTCCCCTCACCCAGTTTAGCTTACAGCCTAAGCTGGTTTTGAGAATTTTCAGTTGTCTCCATATTCCAAGGAAGCCACCTTCTTTAGACAGATTGCCTCACTGTGAAGCTGGGAGAAGAGAGTAATATTCTCAGTTACTACGCAGGAGAGGAAGAAAGCAATAGATGTCCTTGTTTATTGCAACACAGATTCTGGGCTACATGGAATCCTCTTCCATTAGGTTTCTGCTGATTTCAACATTTCGAAGTATACTGATTTTCTGTCTTGTAAGGAAGACTGTGCCAGGCACAGTGCTAGGTGGTAGGGGTACAATGGTGAACAGTACACAGTCTTGTAGGAGAGACAGACACGTAAAGATAACCTCAACATAAAATAAAAAGTTATGAGGGAGTGACGTGAATATACCACTAAAGACACTCAGAGGTAAGACAACTTCCCCTGCCCAGAGGGGGTCAGGAGAAGCTTCTCCTTGGATGAAATATTTCAGCTGAGAGTAGAAAGAATATGAGTCAGCCAGATAAATAAGTTCTCTGCTTTTAAGTAATTTTCCTCTATTTCATGGCAAAAGAAGACATGTTAGAAGTCTTAAACATTTATAGAAAGTAATCATGCCAAGAGAACCAAGGGTATTTAATGGGATGAATGGAATTTGATGGTCCCTCTCAGGAAGAAGTTTTCCTTCATTTTAAGCCTTGAAATCTTAAAAGGTTTTCCTGGGGGCCAGAAAGCCATTCATTGGATGATGCTGGTTCTTTGTAAATGATTTCACTCCATGGGCTAAATAGCCGTCACGCCTCTAAGAGGCCATGTGTGAAGGAGAAAATCTGTGCACTCCTAAATGTTGTGTGATGCATGGTCACTTGGTTTAATTTGCGTTCTCTCGAGTTTCTCCTGCCTGACGTCACTGTGGAATCCTGAAACAGGCAGGAGGAAGGAATAAATGTGGGTCAACACGTGAGCCTTGAGCTCACGCTTCCAGGCTCCCCCTTGACCTGCATTCCTCTCCATCCCCTTGACTCTTGGGTCACACATATTAGGATTCTGAAAATTTGCGATCTTCATAGAAGCATGTTAGATAGAGGCCATGTTTCTCCTTATAAATTTTAGCAATGCTCGTGAAGATCCATGCGATGAGGCTTCTTTGCTAATACAAAACCTGGAAAATTTCAAAGGCAAGAGGTCTGTTTGCAAACCTGGTGAGTATCAGACTGCCACACGGCTTCTCTGAAATTTCTCCATTGTTGGTGGGGTTTCTGTATAGAAGGCTCCAATGCAGGGGAAGAGCAGGTGTGTGGTTGGAGTTGAGATGCCAGCATGTCAGGCCTAATTATAACCTCACCATGTACTGAAAATCTGCCCAGGGTGGCCATGTCATGTGCACCCTGAAATCAGCTGAGTTCACCTTTGCCCTGCGGCTCTAGAGAAAATGGACCCACATCCTTATTTCTCATGGTTTAGGAAGTCCATGCTCTCTCTCCCCAGGATTTCTACTACTTCCAATGGCTTTGCATTTCTCCTGGTCATCTCTGATTCCTATTTCTGGCTTTTCCTGAATCCTTATTCTCTGCTTATATTCTTCTTCTGTATCAGTGTCTATCCAAATGAGAGTCAATGGCTCTTTCTCCTTGAGTATCTTTCTCTCCATATTCCCCCAGATATCCCCCATACGAACTGTGTGGTTGCTTTTTTTTTTTTGCGGTGCGCGGGCCTCTCACTGTTGTGATCTCTCCCGTTGCGGAGCACAGGCTCCGGGCGTGCAGGCTCAGTGGCCATGGCTCACGGGCCCAGCCGCTCCGCGGCATGTGGGATCTTCCCGGACCGGGGCACGAACCCGTGTCCCCTGCATCGGCAGGCGGACTCTCAACCACTGCGCCACCAGGGAAGCCCTGTGTGGTTGCTTTAAGTAGAGATTTGTCATGGGATAGACAATACGAAAAATATTGGATTCCTCTATTCTTGAATAAGACCCTTAACAATTTCTGCTGCTGGAGTTTCAGATACCATAGCATAAGGTGCTTCTCTCTCTCACCAATCTCCAGACCTCTTTTCTTTCTCTTCTGCTCCTCTCCTTTTGCCACCCAAGATTATTGCATATATATATATATATATATATATGCTTATTAGGTGCCAGGCACACTGAAATACATGAGGCTGAGTAACTTGGCTAAGATCATACAATTAGTAAGAGCAGAGCCACAGTGCAAACCTAGGTGCACTACAGAAACTCGAGTGAGTACAAAAATCACTGCAAAGCAGATTTGGATTCTGATGTTCTGGGGGAGGGGCGGGAAAGCTTGCATCTCTGACAAGCCCCCAGGTGATGCCCACACAACACCATGGTCCGTACTCTCAGTAACAGAACCTAGAGAGCACTGCTCGCTTTTATGTTTTTCCTATTTAAACCAGCGGGGCCTTTGCCTAGTGGCTCAATTTCTCATGCAATCTCTAAATTTTTCTTCCTGAGCCAAATGGGCTGGAGGGCACTCTCCTCCAGAGATTCAGGACTCCTACAAGTTCAGAGATTCCATCTAACATTAATGAACTTAATTAATTAAAAAGCCACCATCATTCAGATCTAAAAACTGAGGTTCCCTTCAAAAGGGGCAGGAAAGATTGACGTAGGCAAGGTGATTTAGTGCTGACAGGTAAGAAGTTTGATGTTGAAAGGTGACAGCAGATGTTTTAAGTTCTGTCCTCTTGTCCCTTCTGTAGTAAATTTGTTGAGAAATCGACTTTGCCCATCCCCAAGCTTCTGTGAAATGCAAACTGCTAGGGGAGCTTGAAAGAGCTTTTCGCAGTTACACATCATTCCACAGATGCTCTTTTACTGAAGGCAATTTCTTCCACGATGTTTTTTATTTTTAAACTTTTTTTTTAGTTGCCGTTCTTCATGTTGATGTTCAAATTCGCTGAAGCTCTGTGACTAGAGAGAGGGGTGATTAGTGCTTTCCAAGCCACTGCTGCTGCTGCTGGGGAAAAGGGCAGGGCCATACCCGGCAGGGCACGGACAGGCAGCTAGCTATTGGAAGTGCTCTCATTACAGGAATGGCCAGACTTCTGATTTCCTCACGAAAGGTACCAGTGTTGAGTGCATCGTACCCTACCTGGAATACTTAATTACAGAGGAAAGTTATGGGTTCCAGTTGACAGAATCATCTAATCAATATTGCTTACTCCAAACTCTAATTTACTTGTCTTACAAATCATTAAATTTGAAATATTATTGATTTTCAAGTAGATGGCTTAGAGGATAAGTAAGTACATTTTATCTTGGGGACCTTCATTTGAGTTTGATCAGTGAACCTGCAGGAGAGAAAGCTCAAACCCCTTCATTAGGCAGTATTTGCAAAATAATCACACCAGACATACTTCACTGATGCAGATAATTTGCCAGGACCCTGTATTTCCCAATAGCTCATGTCAAATGGTCTATTTTCCTGTTTCTGAGCCTGGTGGGGGGTCTCTTGACAGCAGGCAACAGTGAATTGTATGACATGGAGACACCCTTCTTAAGAGCAACACATCTCTGAAATGTAATTTCTTTGTATTCCACAAATCAAAAGATGCTATGGGGCTTCCCTGCTGGCGCAGTGGTTAAGAATCCGCCTGCCAATGCAGCGGACATGGGTTCGAGCCCTGGTCCAGGAAGATCCCACATGCCGCGGAGCAACTAAGCCCGTGTGCCACAACTACTGAGCCTGCGCTCTAGAGCCTGCGAGCCACAACTACTGAAGCCCGCGCACCTAGAGCCCGAGCTCCGCAACAAGAGAAGCCACAACAATGAGAAACCTGTGCACCACAACGAAGAGTAGCCCCCGCTCGCTGCAATGACAGAAAGCCACGTGCAGCAACAAAGACCCAATGCAGCAAAAAAAAAAAAAAAAAAAAAAAAAAAGAAAGAAAGATGCTATGATCCCTCCTTTTCCCTTGTACTAGAAACCATCTTCTCGGTTTTCTATTCTCATGATGGACAAGCCATCCTCCAATGAAAAGTCTCAGACACAGCCTCCTGAGTACCCTGGAATCTGACAGTCCCATGGGCACCATTCACCAGTGTGGCCTGCCCACACGCTGAGGGAGAGGGTGAATTGGTGTGAAGGCAGGGATGGTCAAATGAATCACATTTCTGCTGATTTTCACCCTCTGAGGTGGCCTTTTAAAAATGTAACCTTTTGGGAACACTCTTGCACTGCTGGTGGGAATGTGAATTGATACAGCCACTATGGAGAACAGTATGGAGGTTCCTTAAAAAACTACAAATAGAATTGCCATATGACCCAGCAATCCCACTACTGGGCATATACCCTGAGAAAACCATGATTCAAAAAGAGTCATGTACCAAAATGTTCATTGCAGCTCTATTTACAATAGCCAGGAGATGGAAACAACCTAAGTGTCCATCATCGGATGAATGGATAAAGAAGATGTGGCACATATATACAATGGAATATTACTCAGCCATAAAAAGAAACGAAATGGAG
>RJWK010027205.1:0-26567 GCA_004363435.1 Platanista minor
CTCTCTCTCTCTCTCTCTCTCTCTCTCTCTCTCTCTCTCTCTCTCTCTCTCTCTCTCTCTCACACACACACACACACACACACACACACACACACACACACACACGAGGAACAATATGAAGTTGGAGCAGAAAGATTTGAAGACACTGGCCTAAAGATTGGAGTGATGAGCCACAAGCCAGGGAGTGCTGGTGGCCAACAGAGATTGAAAAGAGACAAGGAATGGATCTTCCTTAGAGCCTTTGAAGGGAGTACAGCCCTGCCAAAACCTTGACTTCATCCCATTAATACTGACTTGGATGTCTGGCCTCCAGAACTATAAGAAACTAGATTTCTGTTGTTTTCATCCACCAGGTTTGTGGTGATTTGTTACAGCAGCCCTAGGAAACTAACACAGGCAGCATACTAATTAATGTAAGCATAAGGTAAAAGCAGGGGGAGAGCAGAGGCAATCCTTCCACCAAGTTACAGAAGCACCAAAGCTTGGAAAACCATGTGGTTAGGGTTTCCTCAGAGCATGTGGCAAAGGATTTTCTGAAGTAACACAAATATGTCACTTCCTAAGGAAGCTAACAGCCAGGAGGGCTATGTGAGATACAAGCACACCAGCAAGACAGAGCTGTTGCTGTCAGGGCTGGGACCAGCAGGCAGGCATCTGGATGCCTTCCTAACGCCTTCCTTCCTCATCGCTGTCTATGGTCCCTGTCCTCCTGGGGCTTTGTGGTTACCTGACATCTCTTTATCTCTCAGTTCTAAGAGCGGCATTGTTAGAACAAGGTAAATGATACTTTGGGTGTTTGTTTTCCTGGAAGGCTTCCTAAGCTGAGTGCATGGATGCAGTTTGTTGATTCAGAGCAAAATTTTGGAATGGACCAATTACACAACCCCCTCCCACAAAATCAGTAATGAAGCCCCTGCAGTTAGAATGGAAGTGCTGATGGCCGCAAATACCTGGAACCAGGTTACCAGGCAGTCACTGTGCTGTCCCAATCAGTCAGCACAAATGTGACATCTGGTGCCCAGGTTTTCTTGGTGAGCTGGTGATCAATTTTGCAGCTGCTGCTTCTGCCATTCTACACCATTGTACTTCAAGGGAGGAAAACAATCCATCCTATTTACAGTTTCTGCTGTTGTGTTGGAAACATAATTTCCTCCGATTCCCTATAAACAATTTGAAGATTATACTTACGGAAGAAAAGCAAAGTATATGCAATTTGACAAGTCTTTTTAAATCCGTATTATTTGGTAGCATTTTTTGTTTTGATTTCTCTCTGTCTGGTATCTATTTCCCAAGTTCCGAGTTTCTTGAGTTTCTGTACATGATTAATGCGTGGGCTCTTGCTTGTGATACTTCAAGGTCAATCAACAAATTAGCAGATCAAGCCTGAATTTACCCAGTTCAGACCTCAGGCTAAAGGCACAGCCTTCAGAGAGGGATATTAATGATCCCAATAGTGTTTGCTTTTTTTTTTAATTTTATAATTAATTTATTTTTGGCTGCATTGTGTCTTCATTGCTGTGCGTGGGCTACTCTTCATTGCAGTGAGTGGGCTTCTCACTGCAGTGGCTTCCCTTGCTGCAGAGCACAGGCTCTAGGCACGCGGTCTTCAGTAGTTGTGGCACATGGGCTCAGTAGTTGTGGCTCACGGGCTTCAGAGCACAGGCTTAGTAGTTGTGGCACACGGACTTAGTTGCTCCGCAGCATGTGGGATCTTCCTGGACCAGGGATTGAACCCGTGCCCCCTGCATTGGCAGGCGGATTCTCAACCACTGAACCACCAGGGAAATCCCCCAGTAGTGGTTTTTTTTTAAACTGGAAAGTAAAATGTATGCCCTTGTTTGTTTGTTTGTTTGATACTGAAGGCGACACACACACCACACACACACAAAATTACATGCATACATACATACATTTATGTTTAAAATTTATGGTACCTGTACTTGACCCCAGCTAGCTAATTTTATTGAAATTTCATTTTTAATATTTATTTGTCCTAGTATATATGTTCTGTTCCCTGAATCTGTATTTGTTTATTTAATGCATCTTGACTAAATCTTTACCAAAATAACAACTGGCAAATTCACCTATGGTGCTTCTCTTACGCAGTTCATTTCTGTTGGAATAGATAAGGCTCTCTAACTTGGTTAGAGATATATGACTCCTGAAAATGTTAATTAAATACAACACATAACAGGTACAATTTCTGAAAAAGCATTCTGAAGTAGCATATGATAAGCTAAATAGAATGCCATGAAATATTCCAACATAATTGTTAATTTACAGAAGTCCTTCTTACTTATGATTGCATTTCAGCTTCCCAAAAGATTCATGACAAAGTCAGGGGGTAGAGGGTGGTTAGTATTCCCAGGTGGTAGAGAGGTAACTAACAATTTTTAAGAACCCACTATTTTTACTTTTTTCTTTTGCTTTTTTTATTTACTTTTTTATTGATGAACCTACATTGACATATCATAATTACCCAAAGTCTATAGCTTACCATAGGGTTCTCACTCTTGGTGTTGTACATTCTATGGGTTTTGACAAATATATAATGACATGTACCCATCGTTATGTTATCATACAGAGTATTTTCACTACCTAAAAATCCTCTGTGCTTTGCCTATTCATCTCTACTTCCCTCCTTTGGCAACCACTGATCTTTTTACTGTCTCCATAGTTTTGCCTTTTCTAGAATGGCACATAGTGGGAATCATACAGTATATAACCTTTCAAATAGTCTTATTTCACTGAGTAATATGCATTTAAGGTTTTGCCGTGTCTTTTGATGGCTTGATAGCTCATTGCTTTTTAGTGTGAATAATATTCCATTGTCAGGATGGAATATCCATTCACTTTCTGAAGGACATCTTTGTTGCTTCCAAGCTTTGGCAATTATGAGTAAAGCTACTGTAAACATCCATATGCAGCTTTTGTGTGAACAAAAAGTTTTCAGCTCATTTGGGTAAATACCGAGGAGCGTGATTTCTGGATTGAGAACCCATTCAGTTTCAAGCCCTTTCTATATGACCAAACAATTTATTCATGTTAGCAATCCTGATTGGTAGGTACTTTTATGTCATTGTACAGATGAGGACACTAAAGTCTTCACAAAAATTTCCCCAAGTCACTTAACAATAAGTGGTAGAGTCTAGATTTGAACCTAGATTGGTCAACTGAGAGCTCTATGCTGGTGCTAGTACACCATGTTGCTGCCCAGGATCTCAGGATGAACAGCTTTTGGTAAAGTCAGAGTCCCAAAATTTACAATATTTCTCACACATTAAAACACAATGGGGCTTCCCTGGTGGCGCAGTGGTTGAGAGTCTGCCTGCCGATGCAGGTGACACGGGTTCGTGCCCCGGTCCGGGAAGGTCCCACATGCCGCGGAGGAGCTGGGCCCGTAAGCCATGGCCACTGAGCCTGCGCGTCGGGAGCCTGTGCTCCGCAACGGGAGAGGCCACGACAGTGAGAGGCCCGCGTACCGCAAACAAAACAAAACAAAAAAAACACAATGAAAATGTTATAAACACGCAGAAAGTTCTAACTTCAAAGCTAAATCATGCCTGCAAACTCACAAGGGGATTAAAGAAAGAAAATTAAGTTAATTTGCTTTTTTAAAGAATAAATAATAAATGTCGATGGCTGTGTTAATATTATTTGTTTTTGAAAGCTTAGTCCAGTAGTTTCCTTGGACATGAATTTCAAGTTGCAATATCTTCCTCTATCACCTAATTTTCATGCTATCTGAAAAGTTCATACCCATCATTCAGAGTTGTCATTTCCCCCCCCCAAAATGATTTCATATGCAAGATTTAATCTTTTATTTCTGGTTTATTGCCCTTCAGTAATAATTTGTCTCTACATCCAATTTGGACATTCTGTGTTCTTTCCCAAATGGGTACTTAAGACAGATTTTAAAGATTTACTAAAAAGCTTCTGGTAATCTAAACATAAGGAATATGTGTTGGGAACTTCCCTGGTGGTGCAGTGGTTAAGAATCTGCCTGCCAATGCAGGGGACACAGGTTCGATCCCTGGTGCAGGAAGATCCCACATGCCGCAGAGCAACTAAGCCTGTGAGCTATAACTACTGAGCCCATGCGCCACAACTACTGAAGCCTGCATGCCCTAGAGCCCGCGTGCTGCAACTAGTGGGGTCCGCGTGCCACAACTACCAAGCCCGCGTGCTGCAACTACTGAAGCCTGCGTGCCTAGAGCCCAGGCTCTGCAATAAGAGAAGCCACAGCAATGAGAAGCCCACGCACCGCAGCAAAGAGTAGCCCCCGCTCCCTGCAACTAGAGAAAGCCCATGTACAGCAGCAAAGACCCAACGTAGCCAAAAAATTAAAATTTAAAAATTAAAAAAAAAATATATATATATATAAAGAAATATGTGTTATATGGTCAATGGCTTTCAGAATGAAAGTCTTGTGCAGCACACTCCAGGATGAAAGAGCCTGTCAAGAAAGAAATTCTTTGGAATTGAAAGTGTATCTGACTCCAGAAAGAGGTCATTTGAGTCTCTTCTTTATATGGCCCTCTCTCTGAACTTTGGTTTACAACGAAGTAAAGCTCTGCTAGACTACAGCTGTGATGGTGCCCAGCATATCCAAATGCTACATAAACTCCAACTCCATAAACTCTTTCCACCCTGGCAGCTGCATGTAGGTTTCAATGCCAAAAGAATGGCTCATGATTTAAATCCAGGTTTCTCAGCCTCACCACTAGAGCCACTCTGGGCTGGATAATTCTTTGCCGTGGGGGGTGTCCTGTGCATTGTAGGATATTTTGCAGCATCCCTGTTCTCTGCCCACTAGATGCCAAGAGCACACCTCCACCCTCATTTGTGACGACCAAAAATGTCTTCAGACATTCCCAAACGTCCCCTGGGAAGTGGCGGTGGGAATCTCCATTGGTTGAGAACCACCAATCTAAATGAAAGGAATGGGGTCACTGAGACTGGGAGAAGTCCATGAGAGGTGGGAGAGGAATGAGCATGGCGTGCATGGGAGACAACAAGAAAGCTAGAGGAAATGAGGTGGAATGAACAGGTGAGAATGTGGTTACACTGTGTATAAAGATCGAGGAAGCAATAGTGCCTATATTGTAATAAAGATTGGTATGTTGGAACGTGGAATGCCATTTGAATTGGATTTGGGGAGGTATGTAAATGCTATTAGGGGAAAGATTAGTACAAAGATAGTAATTATAAAAATTGATATTTTTAAGCAAATTACTATTCTGAGCAAGAGTTTAACAAATTCAGATTAGGACTTTCAGTTTTCTGAGTAATGAGGGTTAGAAAGAGTTAATTTTTGTAACTTATTGGTTTATTGGTAGCCAGAGCTTCCTCAGCAAGCACTGGTATGGGTGTGGGTAGAAGATACAGATCTTTGTACTTGATTTCCAAACTATAGTAAACTTTTCCAGGGCAACTACAGGTCCTTTGAGGGTCTCGACACACACACACACACACACACACACACACTTCTGTATTACACATAATTCATACTAAAACTGCAGTGTCCATTTTTTGGGGTAGGAAAATTTAAAGATAAACAATCAAATACATTTATTTGGTATCATAACACCAGTGGTTTCTAATCCTGACTTCATATGAAAGTCATCGAAGAACTCTTAAAAAACACTGATTCCTTGGCCCTATGCTCAAGAGATTCTGGCCATCCAATATAGCAATGGGGCCTGAACACTGATAACTTTTTTAAAGCTCTCCAGGTGATGGTACAGTGAGAATCACTGATAGAGCCCCAGTCCTTAGGACTTTTACAAAGTAACTGGAATGATAAGATTGACTAATTATAGGGACTAATGAACAATCCAAGACAATGCATGATTAATTATCTAATTGTACGTTAGGTTTGACAGGTGTCATGGACTTTTTGGCAAGAGAAAAATCAATGGCAAAAATGGAAAAAGTCATATTAAGTTGTTGTTGATTCTATGCTGATGAAACTAGAAAGGTTATCTTAGTGGGGGTGAATAAATGGGTGTGCTTGGCCTTTTGTCCTGCTGAGTTCTTGGCGTGTTATATTGTCCTTCTCACCAATCACTCAGAGCATGTAAACAGTCTTCTGTTATAAATCTCCTAGAAGAGGTGTGATTATGGCAGACACTGAAAACAATGAGATGGACAGCAGAGAACAATTCAGCAATAGCTCCTGAGTCCTGGGCCTGGAAAACGTTTGCAGGGAAATAAAGAGGATGGGTTTCACTTTAAACTAGGGACAAACATAGGCAAGATGTCCCCAGGAGACTGTGGAGGAAATTTCAGAAAGAGAAACAAGGAAGTCTGTTGTCACCTTGCAGTGACATAGCAGAAAGCCTTGTAGCAAGTAACTAGATAAATTAGACTTACAGTCAGCTCACATTAAGGCCCTTCCAGAATGGCATTTGATCTATTCGATAATGTGTCTGGCCTCCCTTAGAAATGTCAGAGGTAGGACAGAGTAATTAGAATAATAGAGTGGGCATTTATTTGGTGTCATATCATATGGTTCCAATATTAGCTCTTTATCCACACCAGATGGCCAGATGTTAAACACCAAAGAATAAATAAGTAATCTTAATTATTAACTGACGGGTATAATAGACTTGAGGAAGAGCTTTCTTCTAATATTTTTAACCAGAGATTAAAAGTATAAGAATCAAAGAAGTTCTACCTAGGGCTTCCCTGGTGGCGCAGTGGTTTGAGAGTCCGCCTGCCGATGCAGGGGACACGGGTTCGTGCCCCGGTCCGGGAAGATCCCACATGCCGCGGAGCGGCTGGGCCTGTGAGCCATGGCCGCTGAGCCTGCACGTCCGGAGCCTGTGCTCCGCAATGGGAGAGGCCACAGCAGTGAGAGGCCTGCGTACCGCAAAAAAAAAAAAAAAAAAAAAAAAAAAAGAAGTTGTACCTAAATAAATCCAGTATGTTGTAAACATAAGTAATAGTACAAAGTTTAATCTTCGAAATTCAATACTATCTCAAGGTCAGAAGTTTTCCTTAAAATCAGGAAGGAAGGAATTCACATGCTGTACTGTTTTCCCATGAAAAACAAATATTCCATTTTATTCCTGCATAGAGGGATGAATAAGCAGACCATACGTCTATAGCAACGGTGGAGCCAAACCACACTGGGTCAAGACACCTGTTCTGTATTTTGTGTTGAGGAAGATTTGTACAATGATGGGGAGGGAAGAAAAGAGGGGGCTCTGAAGAGGGCTCCTCGCCACTTTCAAAAGCAACTTCTGTGAAACCACTGGGCCCACATCCCAGAATCTTGAGCCAGTCTTCCATGATAACAGGTAGAGGAAGAGCACACATCTTCATTTTTCCATGGAGAATCCAGAATATTCATTTAGCCAACAGTTTCAACTATTCAACTTATCAAGGACAGCTGGCAAAAACGAAATTATTTCATAGGTTTCTTGGTTTTCTACTCCTTTCTTATTAAAGGGACCAGTGAGAATGTTAACAGGTAGACTGAAGGAGATGGGGGAGGGGTGTCAATGAAGGCCATGCCCCTGATTGATCATCTCCTAAATAATTGAAAATTAGTAAGTGTTTAAGTACCTGCTTCACACTGAAATAGAAAAACGTTCAATTAGGAGCCAGGAGACTTCGATTCTGATTGGATTCTTTTAGTCAAAAGCAGAAGTCCAAAGAACAATAATTACAAATGATTGAGTTTGTATTAGGTCAGGCTCTGTACTATGCACTGTACATAAACTGCTGTTTCGTTTCATCCACATCACTCATCTAAAGTCAGTGTCGTTACATCCATTGAACAGATGTGGAGAGAAAGGCCTAAACTTTCCTGAGGTTGCACCACAGAAAACTGGGCCTGTTTTCTTGACTGA
The DNA here is from genome assembly GCA_004363435.1 of Platanista minor. Taxonomy (NCBI): domain Eukaryota; kingdom Metazoa; phylum Chordata; class Mammalia; order Artiodactyla; family Platanistidae; genus Platanista; species Platanista minor. The sequence goes on from RJWK010027205.1 coordinate 7,860, forward strand.
AAAGAGAGGGATTTTTTTTTTCTTTATTCCATTGACAGACATCATTACTTAGCATCTACTTATGCCAAGTAGTCTGCTGGCTTCCGGAGCTGTGATTGAACAAGCTAGCCATGGCCCTGTCCACAGAGCTCTCTCTGCTGGGCTGGAGCATCTTCAGGGACCTCCCAGTTCTGTAATCGGAGCATCTGCTCCCTGTTTCTTGCCAGTGGCTGAACTGAATGTGTGTCTCCTCCGGGTGATCTTCTCTCATATGTCCATGTGTGTCTGCAGGTGGTGGGCAGGGGAGTGGGAAGCATGTTCGGCGACATGTGGGCCCCACGGAGAGAAGAAGCGAACGGTGCTGTGCATCCAGACCATGGGCTCTGATGAGCAGCAGGCTCTCCCGGCTCGAGACTGCCAGCACCTGCTGAAGCCCAAGACCCTCACCTCTTGCAACAGAGACATCTTGTGTCCATCGGACTGGACAGTGGGCAACTGGAGTGAGGTGAGCTCAGGGGTCAAAAGTAAGGCCAGCGTTACTCATGCTTCGTCAGCCCCCCACCCAGTCCTCTTCATTAACTAACCCCAAAGTGACCCGGGGTAAAAGTGCACAATGGCCAGCGTTTATAACCTCTGGCCTACTTCCTGCATTTCCCACCTCCCAGTATCCTATTGTGCTTGTTTTCCGTTCTCACAGCATCTTCCTCTCACCTGCCCAGTGGTCAAATAGCCGCCAGGGATGAGCTGGATCTTGCTCGCTCAGACTCACGACAGATAATTGAAAAACCCTTAGGATTTTTGCTGGCCCATTATTAAACCATTGGTAGCAGATCAGGACTCCCCCACCTACCCCAAGAGTTGGTTTGTCAAACATTTACTGGTAGTTATGCTTCACACTACAAAACCAAAGGCGGGTCACTCTATGTGGCACGATAGACAGTAAGTTTACTTGCCATTTGGAGAAGCCCCTCACATCATCCATCTATTCAATCCTGATCAAGGTTTAGGACATGTAATAGTATTAGCCACATAAATTCAAATAGTGTTGCATTTCCCCGAGATTAATCTGATCTAATCCTCTGTATATAATTAGAAATTCATGGGCTAGGAGGTCATGAAAGACTCCCAGGCTTTAATTTTCTTTGGGTCACCATGGGACCTGGAACTATCACGCCTTGTGCTCCCAGAGTCTGAGTAGAAATAGACCTCTGCTTTCTCCAAGGGCGCTGGAGTCCCCGGGGGCCTTGCTCTGCTTCCCTATGCATATTTCAGTCAGTTACCTAAGGAATGACTAGAAAATAAATGATTTTGTAAAACCAACAGGCCAGAATTTATCGATGGATGCTGACTTCTTATGAGCTTCCTTGGGAAGCCACATGGTTTCCACAATAATGCTACCATTGACCAGAGTCTTAGGAATTCCTCTTAGACTCACCTTCAGAGAAATGGAGAATATTTGATTCAGGAGAATGCCACAGAAAGTTGATTAGAATTAAGTCTGATGGACAAAGGGGTAATCTGATCCATTTGGATAAAACCTTTGTGTTTAAAGTGACACTTGATTATAAATAAATGCAATTGCTTTTCATAGCTTATAAAATATTACCTAAAGAAGAATTCAAAATTTTTTATAAGCAAAGGTTCCACTTCTGAAGATAATTATTTGAAAGCAGAAAACACTCATTTGAATACAGCCATTTTGATAACCTTATTTCCAAAACTATTTCATTAGCTCATAGTCGCAGTTTAGGTTTACTTAGTTTCTAATTCTGTACGGAATATTCTCTGGAGCACCTGGGTGAAAATAAAAAAGATATGGTCCCTTTATTGTAAGAACTTATCAAATGGGAGAGCTAAGACCCCAAGAAAGAAAAGACAAAGGTATACATGTAAAGAAAACATACCTACAACCTAATACAGGCGTGTTACTAATGCATGTGCACACATCAGTAATAGGCCAGAAGATCCCCCCTGCTGTTCCTGGAAGGTACAGTCACAGCCTGTGGCTGGCCTGACCTATTAGTCCACTGCCAGCCTCGATTGCTGTGGATTACTGCGTTGTCAAAATAAGGCTGAATGGGGTATTGTGACTGGTCCATTAAATCTGTTTACCAAAAGTGCATTGGCTGCATCCAAAGCAGTTAATAATTTTTGTCATGTAGAATTTACTAATTGCCAGAATCTTCATGTGTTTTCAAAGGACTGCAATTACACATTTGGCTGAGGAATTCTTTTCATTGTGTTTGTGTTTCTGGGGAGCAAAATGATGTGCCTAACTGGAGAACAAGATGGCACGATGTGACAAGTACTCAAGTCTGTTGTTCCAAATAGAGGCCACTGCAGAGTATAGTGACAGCAGACATGGAATACAGTTTCCAGCATCCACAGAGAGGCTGAGGCTGAGCCGCTGCCTTCATTCAAGAGATGCTGTCAGGAGAGGTGCTTTTCGTCAAATCAGCATCAAAATATTCATTGAATGGGTCTTCCTTTCTTCCCTTTGCTGTCTTGCTAATGTCTGTACACATTAGCCCTCTAATGAGCTTTGCTGAAATGTGCTGAATGTCTTTGACATTCTATGCTGGGATACTTTTTTAAGAGATGATATAGTGATTCTTGCTACACATAGTATTTATGGTCTGGATTTTGTCCTGAGGTCAACATTAATTGATGAAAAGTAGTGTTCCAGCAATACCTGATCACTTGGTCTGTACTGGGCCATTTGGGTCACTCTGGATGAGTCTAAAGCTATAACATAACTGGGTCAAAAGACCCGAGAACTGTGAGGCTCCTAGAATCCTGTAGAATTATCCTCTCTGGGCTGACCAAGGTGGAAAGCAGAAAAGGGAAATCCATGAGCTGCCGTTCCCTGTCAAGGTTTTCCAGCTCTGGCAAGCCCTAACTGAGCTAGTGTTAAACCTCTCCCAGCCTTTACTCATTTAGAAAGACAGAGTTATTGTAAGGTTTGATGATAATCCATGTGAGCCCTTCACATAGTGCCTAGCAAATAGTAAGCGTTCACTAAATAGAAACTTTATTATCAGGCAAGAAGACAAGGGTCTGTTTTCCACACTACTCTAATTTTGCAAGTCTTGTCCAGTCAGTGGCACCCAAGTCCCCTGACAGAATTGATCGGTGGCCCCTGTATTTTCATCTAACTCCCTCCCTGAGCTCAGGGCCATTTTAGGCAGGGAGCACTGTAAGCACAGGGCTTAGAGCCTGCAAGTTTTGCATGGGCCTACAAAAATGTTTGAGACCTAAGTGGTGGTGGGGGCGGGAAACAACTAATGTACTGTTCCAGTAAAGCAAAGGACACTGCAAAATCAGAAATCAATATTAAATTACATATTAAAAGCAAAGAGTTATCAAACATTTAGTATGTCTATTAAGCACCTTTATAGGTATTAGCACAATATCTCACAGTGGCCTGATTAGCCCCATTTTACTGGTGAAGGAACTGAGGCATTAGAGATATTTAGAAACTTGTCCAAGGTTGCACAGCCTCCAAGTGATGAAGCTAGGGTTTGAAGGCAGGCAGCAGCGCTTTTACTTTGAACACTATGGCATAAAGCATCTCAGAAGTCTGCAAAATGTAACAATTTGACAGCTCTCAGTATTCATAAAAAATATATTATGTTTGGAAACAATTTGTAGATCAGCTTTTCTCACTTTGCTGGAATTCCAGACTATACGTAATGATTGCTGAGAAATGAGAGCCACTCATAAATTAAATGAGTTGGCCTCACCAAATATTTATTTTCAAAAGCAAAAGAATAAAAAACCTTTCAAATTGTTTTTACAGAAGAAGATTATATTACACTTGAAACTAGAGATGCTTTTTAATATATTTGATGGGCTGTAGGGTGGAACCTCCGAAAGCAGACCTGCCCAGGGTCTGTAAAGATCTTTAATCCACCCTTTTTGTGCCTGACCAAAGCACACAATCAAACAAATGAACAAAGCAATTAATTTGCCCAGCTACTAAGAATGTATTTAGTGCAAAGCTGTTCACTCGTGTGTTGGCTTGCACAAGTGACCAGATAGATTAAATGTTTCACAAACAAGCTCTCCTGGCTCTTCAAACAGAAGGCACTGCAGCAAGTGCCAATGGCTTATCTATAGCTAAATGAAAAGCAAAACAAACAGGCAAACAAAATTCATGTGAAGGCCATAGGAGTTCCTGCAAACTGAAGGGAGACAGAGCATGGAAGGTGAGGAGACATTGCTGAGTCGCTTACCCTCAGTATTTCCTAGTTTCATTCAAGGTCCAGGACACTCTTGTGAGGCTGGACACCTGATGCTTTAGCCTCGACCGCCTGCTCTTTTGGCATGGGACCTCTGCAAGTGCCAATATCTCAGTTCTTCCCAGATGTCAGCAGCCCATGCTTTGCCAGGTTTCCTGGAAAACACATGTAAGCACCCTGTCTGAAACAGATACTCACAGAAAACCCATGTGGAACCATGCTGATTCTCTGCATCATGTCTGATTTGTTTTTAATTATCTAGAGTACTGTATTCGTTTGCTAGGGCTGCCATAACAAAGTACTACAAACTGGGTATCTTAAACAATAGAAATGTATTGTCTTACCATTTTTGTAATGTTGACTGAAAACAACGCATAACCTAAAAGTCGAGAGTTATGTTTTATTTGGTGGACAAAACTGAGGCATTAAGCCTGGGACACGGCCTCTCGGATAGCTCTGAGGGACTGCTCCAAAGAGGTAAGGGACGAGCCAGGATATATAGGGTTGTTGGTTTTTTAAAATTTTTTTGGAGTAGAGTTGATTTACGATGTTGTACAAAACAGAAATAGAGTCACAGATGTAGAAGACAAACTTATGGTTACCAAGGGGGAAGGGGGAGGGATAAATTGGGAGACTGGGATTGACATATATAGGGATTTTTATGACAAAGACCAGGTAGTTGGAACATCTAAAGATGACTGTTAATTAAAGAAAACCAGATATCTCAAGTTAAGGAATTTAGCACTTTTCTATGTATGGGAAGATGCAAGAGTCTAGGCTCATTGAAATCATGCCTTTGATGTGCAGCTTAGCTATCTCCAGCCAGTATCCTATTCTTCCCCATCCTGAGTCCCCTCAGGGCTCACCATCGGCAGGCTGTAGTGGCTTGACGGCTGCAACATCCTTTGTTTACTGATATGGCAGGCAACATTTTTCATTCACAGCAACCAGAAGTCCAAGATCAAGGTGTGGGCAGAGTTTGCTCCTTCTGAGGGCTGTGAGGGAGAATCTTTTCCATGCTTTTCTCCTAACCCCCCAGTGCTTTGCTCACAATCTTTGGTGTTTCTTGGCTTGTAGATGCATCACCTTCATCTCTGCTTTCATCTTCACGTGGCATTGTCTCTATATGTGTGTCTCTGTATCCAAATTTACCCTTTCCATGAGGACAATGGTCAGTTTGGATTAGGGCCCAACCTAGTGACCTCATTTTAACTTGATTACCTCTGTAAAGACCCCATCTCCAAATAAGACCACATTCTGATGGTGAATGTGAAGTGGGTGAGTGAAGAGGGTGAGCAGGAGTTAGAACTCTAGTATATCTTGTTTGGAGGGGACACAAGTCAGCCAATAACAGGTACCTAAGTGTTTTAGCTTACTTTCAAAATGGTTTTAGTATGAGGTCCAATCATTCATTTATAAATTCCTGAGACTCTGTATTAAATGTTTTTATGCCCAAAGCATTAGCTGTTTCCCTGCTCATCCCTTTAGCCCAAGCTCTCTGAGAAACCTCACCTGTGGTTTTGAATAAACTCTCTTAGCACTACAGCTCTGAGCCAACTGGGGGTCCCCCCCACTGCACAGTGCACCTCAGATGGGTGGAGTTGACTAATTTAGCAGCAGACCTCTTTCTCAGTGGGCTTCCCCCCAGAGACGTTAATCTAAAATTGATGGCAAATGAGGGCAGGATAGCTCCCAGGGAGGACATTAACAGATGGATAAGCTATTTGCCTGGTACCAGGTTCAAAATTATAAGGTAAGGGGGTAAGATAATCATAGCGGAAATTGGTTTTGAGAATCCTGAAACTACCCGTTGAGATGAGTTCTAAGTGTGGCTTTGTGTCCTACATTTAGCTCATCTGAAGTGTTTGACAGCTTCTAAGGAGATAAACACAGTTGGAAGATGTACTGGAAGAAGCATGGGCTGAAGGCACAACACTGCTTGTTCTGCTGTGACTATGAGAAAAGGCAACTGAGTTTTTAGGCCCAATATACTTGGTAGATAGTTAACACTGACTCTCTCATTGGGCACAATATGCCCCAATGTGAAGGAATGGCATCCATCAATTATCTGAAAGATTTCACGTCTCCTGAGTAAGGAAAGCAGATGGGGATGAATGGTAGGTGGAAAACATATAAACTCTCCCAGACCCAGGTATCCATTCATGAAGTTTTGAATTGCCATTTGGGAATGGGGCAATAGTGACAGATCATCTGCTTTTTCAAGAGAAGCTAAAAACCTGGAGTTTTAAAATGATATCTGCCCATTTTTAAATGTTGGCCTCTAATTTGGTGTTTGTATTTTGTTTGTTTGCTTGTTTGTTTTGAGGTTGAGCAGACCAAAGAATACATGCCAATGGGCCACATGTAGCCCTTAGGCTGCCACTTTGGCGTTTCTGTTCTAGAATAATCTTCTGTTTTGAAAGATCAAAAGCTAATGTATTTTAATTAAGCAACCACCTGGATAGTGATTATTTACTCCTGCTTTATTCTTTTAGGCTGAACAAGTTCACAGTGAATAAGATTATTTAATACTTGTAATTTGTAAATTAAAAATAAAAAACGTATCCATCTATTAGTCCTAGGAAACCTGAATCTAAAAGAAAATCCAGCAATAAACCCATGGGATATATGGGCCTTTACAGGTGTCTTCTAGACTTGTGCCTACAACTGCTTTACTCAGACACCTGCTCACTTCACAGCATGCCCGAAGACAGGTCCGTGAATCACTCTGCGCTTCACAAGGATAGTAGAAATTGGGGACCCCCATGCCCTTTGTTATTATTATTACTATTGTTAGTATCAGCATCAATATTATAACAGTTATAATAATAGCTTCCAATTCACAATTTCTTCTATATATTATGTACTATGTTAAGGTTGTTTTCTTATATAATATTCACAGCAGCCTTGAAAGGTGAGTATTACTTTCAATTTCTAGATGAGGCTTAGTCCCTGCATATGCATGGAGTTAATAGTGGCATCTTGAGGGCTTTAAGCTATTTCTTACAGGTTTTATAGCTCTTTTACTTCATAGTTCAACGTGGGGTGGAGGGCACACACCCATATATTTTTGGATTTTTAGATATGCTTGTAAAGTTGTACAGTAAAGTCTGTGGGTATTAGGGGCATTGCAAATCAAAATAAACAAAAGGGAATGAAAAGAAAGAAGAGAAAAATCAAAGAGTTTCCTACTGTGAGCTTTGTCTACTCTGACATTTCTTGGAAAAAGAAAACCCAAAGCAGAGTACACCTGCAGCTTGAGAATAGTTGGCGTTAGTGCTAGCAGGGCCCTCATTTATGAATCACCTCTTGATCAGAGCCTACCTGAGGCTGCCATCGTGGAAATATGTTCGGACATACATGGAGGATTATTTGGTTAGACTGATACATTTTTACAAAGTGGAGATTTGAAAACCCTAGGAGATGGGATCAGAATGTAACAAGTGGAGAAGTGACTCAGGATGACTAAAATGGATGCAGCATAAAGTGTCTCCATACACAAGAATAGCAGAAATATTGTAGTAAACCTGGAAAATAAATACCCCCAGCCTGCCTGTCCCAGGCTCCAAAGTGAAGTGAGTCGTGGAAAGTGCTGGAAGAAACCATTTCCTCACCGCTGGTATCTGAGAGCTTTAGCTGGTAGTCTCCACTTGGTTGGAAATAAGTGTGCATTTCTTGGTCCATGAAGCACTGTTCCCACCAAAGATTAATATTATTATATCAGAACTTGGAAGTTCAGTCTTAGAGCTGGGCATTTGAGTGTTTGTTGACATCTTAAACTCACAGCTTTATTGGTTGACCCCAAACCAGCAGCTGAACATTCCCTGAGCTGCACAGTCTTCTGTGCTCATGTGTCTCTCCTGCTTTTCAAAGATGCTGATTTCAACAGAGCTATCATACATCAGTGAGTGATTATGCTAGATTGGAGCAAGATAAAGGGAGAAGTTATTTTCCAGTACAGAGGAAATTGAAAACAGGACTTGAGAAGGCAAGAAATTCAAGCTGAAAAATTCATAAATTCACAGGGAGAAGAATTTTCCCATTCCTGATTATTTTCCAAGTAGAACAGTCATGTAATAAATATGTAGTAAGTGATCACTGTATCCCAAGAACTATCCTGGAATTCAGTTATGGATAAGAAACAGTTTCTGCCTTTGGGTAAGTTTTCAGAAATCAAAAGTTTGGTTAAGTCAATAAGTAAATTCAGTAGACAAACTGCTTTCCACTGTGCTGTGCTAGGTTTTTTTTTTGGTCGGCGGGGAGGGGCATGGAATTAATCTAATTCTTCCTCTGCCACTGACTTACAGCCTTTCAAGCAGGTTCCTGGGTGTCGGCTTCCTCTCTTGTAAGAGATGGAATAATAATTCCAGCCTTGTAAATCTCACAGCCCTATAAATCTCACAGGGCTCATATTCACAGGGTATCACACAGAATAATGGCTGTGAAGCCCTTTGAAATCCAGGAAACATTATGTAGTCCCCATCTTCAAGAAACCTACTTTAGGGTCAGAGATGTAAGACAGACGAATGTGAAACAGTCAGCACAGACTCCTGGACAGTCCATGTTCAAGAACCAATATTTGGTGGTTAACTTAAAATGTCATTGGAAAGGAAGGCTAAAAATGGAGCAGTTTGGTAAAAATACGGATTTTTTTCAAAATATCTAGAAACTTAGTGTTATGTAGCAAGTGTGGTTTGCAGCTGCTAAGACTGATGACATAGTCTTTACCATGAATCCTGAGAAATGACTGTTCTGTTAGGTTTCCCCCGAAGGCAGTCTAGCTGCCTGTGCCCTACAGAGCCTGGAGGGACCACTGGGCGGGGGGGGACCTGCCACGGCACCCATGTGTGTATCAGCACCATGCTACAGGACTCCCCTAACTCTTTGGAAATGGTATCTCCCCATCTTTGGTTAACTACCCCATCTTTAAATTTCATAAAAGGTCCTGGATCTGTATACATGTGTGAGTATGGTTATTGTCTAGTTTTTAATATGAGTCCATCTGACACAGGCAAGAAAATGGAGCTTAGGATGCCTGAGTGAGCCTATGTGGCTATATGGATATAAAGGGAAAGGCTCATATCATTAAATTAAGAGATTCCAAAAAATACGTAAACAGTTTACGTTAATTTCATAGCATCAAACCCTAGGGAAGATAATATTACTATCTCTTTTTAAAAATTAGGTGATCTGTTTAAATCATTGTACTCTTGGTGGATCTACTATCCAACAGTCATAGCCCAGGAAGACTTCAGTTTTACTATTTCATGGTTTGCGTTTTCAGTTTGTGAAGGGTAAATGCTTAGTCCTGAGCCTTAGGTGGTCTCCTGGAGATACATATTTCCATGGGAAACTAAAATTGCACAGAAACCTTACACAAAGATAGAGAACGAATTTAGCTGCACAGTTCAGTTTCTACTGGGCTGTCCTGATTTGCCATAAACCTTAGCATGAGAACCAACACATCTTTCCACCACACTAGACTAACAGCCGTCTCTCTTTTCCAGTGTTCTGTTTCCTGTGGTGGCGGAGTGCGGATTCGCAGTGTCACGTGTGCCAAGAACCACAATGAGCCCTGCGACGTGACAAGGAAACCCAATAGCCGAGCTCTATGTGGCCTCCAGCAGTGCCCATTTAGCAGGAGAATTCTAAAACCCAACAAAGGCACAATTTCCAATGGGAAAAAGCTACCAACAACTGACCCCTTCAAGCCCATCCCTCCAACTACACCTAGTCCTAGGGTGCTGACTACACCCAGTCCTAGGATGCTGACTACACCCACAGTGCCTGGGCCTATGAGCACAAGTGCTCTGACCATCAACAGCCCTGGTCCTACCACAGCCTCCAAAGAAGGAGACCTGGATGGGAAACAGTGGCAGAATAGTTCAACCCAAACTGAACTGGACTCCCATTATGTCATTTCCGCTGGAAGTACTTCGCAGCCCATCCTTACTTCCTGGTCTTTGAGTACCCAGCCAAATGAAGAGAAAGTTTCTGACCCAGACACTGGCCCTATCTCAGAGGAAGACCTTGCAGTCACAGCAATGGGTGGTTCTGATTTGTCAACTTCCAGCAATCCTGTGACATGGCAGGTGACTCCATTTTATAATCCCTTGACCAAAGAGCCAGAAATGGAGATTCATAGTGGCTCAGGGGAAGACCGTGAACAACCTGAGAACAAAGATGAGAACAACTCTGTGACATGGACCCAGATCAGAGTACCTGGAAGTGATGCTCCAGGGGAAAGAAGTACAGAAATGCCACTTGGACCTCCACCAGCACCTGATCTTAGAGGGGCATCCCTGTGGCCACACTTCAGCACAGTGTTGGAAGGACTGGTGCCCAGCCAGAGGCCCACCGCTCTCAAAAATGGCGCACCCAGAGCTGAGGAGATGGTCACTGAAAAGCCAGCTAACACTCCACTACCTCTGGGAGGAGACCACCAGCCAGCATACTCAGAAAAGCCAGTCAACCATCACCCCCGAGAACTTCCAAGCAACATGAATCTAACACAGAGTTCCAGACCAGTCCTGACTGAGGAAGACGCAACAAGTCTGATTGCTGAAGGGTTTTTGCTGAATGCCTCGGATTACAAGCAGCTCTCAACGGGCCGCAGCCCTGTGTACTGGACTGCTGGAAACTGGAGCGAGGTAGGAGTCCTATTTCTTACCCAGGCCTGATTCTATATGGAAATTAGCTAGGGGTGTTGCATTCCTGTGCAAATTTCAAAATGGACTTGTGTAAAACATAGTCTAATGTACAAAAAAGTGAAGCAATCAGGTCCATGCCCTCACCTCCCTCTTCAACTCCTTAACTCCAAATATGAAAGAAAAAAAAAAACCCAGGGAAGGAGAACAGATGTAGTGAGATATAGTGAAAAGAACCTAGAACTAAATCAGGAGACCTGAGTCAGCCAGCTGTGGGACAGTGGAGAATTCAGTCTGTCTCTCTGAGCCTGCTTTTGGTCTACAGAACAGTGGAACTAGTGTAGATCACCGCTCCTCTCCAGTGTCCCTTCCAGCTACAAACTGTAATGATGCTCTGAAGAGGGACCACTGGAAGGACCTGAGTTCATACTTCGTTCAGAAAGCCAGGGTTGAGACTCGGGTTTAAACCTGTCAAGCAATCACAATTGGACTGGAAATCTAAGACGAATTTCTTTAAAAGAATTCTGTAGCTCACTGTATCAAGCATTTCTTTTCTTTTTGGACTCAGTGTTTGCCTGCATTAAAAAAGAAATTATTTTTGGCTTATTAAAAGGATTAGAAGATAGAGGAAGAAGAAAATAGACATGATGACAAAGTGTTAGTCCCTGTTTTCAGGTTTGAGGAATTTGGCTAGATATTTGTTTCTTCATTTCTAGAACTAATTACATCCTTTGAAGCATCAAAAGCATTTCTCACCCACTTGAATTTCAAATGCACAGTATTTCAACTTGTTAAAAAATAACTTGACAATGCAAAAGAGGACTTTGTGGCAAAATAATCACATGTTGATGTCATTCAGCATTTTTGATGACAATGCACGACTCATGTCTCTAGCTAAAAAGAAGTGTTAACAGCTAATATAAAATAACAATATATTTCATTTATGAAGCATGTTAATTTCCAAACCACTTCCATATGTAGTCTACTATTTTCTCTTTTTGACAGTCCTGGGGAGTAGGTAGGGTCTTGTTTATACCAACTTATGTAGAGAAAAACTAAGATTTTTAACAGTTAAGTAACTTGTCTATGGACATGTCAGTTGGATGATGAATCTTCTAAATCTTTCTGCTCTTACCTGCTTTCTCTCTAGTGAATTTCAGTACCAATCGACAATTTAGCTATATAAAATTCTTTTGTATGAATTAATCAGCACCATTGGTCCTGAAATTGACTATACTGGCAAAAAAAAAAAAAATAGGTATATTCCAATTTCCAAAATTTTTTGTTTGCATTTGAACTATGTTTCACATTGATTTACTTTCAGTTCTAAAGTGAAATCACATTCATTTCATTTTCTGTCAGTGGAGGGGCATCTTATTATCCCCATTTGGAAGTAAAGAATCCAGGTTCAGGAGGAGAAAAGATTTTCATGCTTAAGAGTAATCCAATTTGTTGAAAAAAAGGAGAGGAGTTGGTCTCATGATCCCTGACATTTTAGTCAGGTTTCTTTCCATTAGGAAAGTCCTAATGGGCTCTTAATGATGAGGAGGATGTTGACAATGAACATCTATAACATGTGTGCCATGCTTTGTAGCATGATTTTATGCTAATTCACATGCATTCATGTGAATGCATGAATCCTCACCACAGCCCAAGGAGATTGGTAATATTGCCCCCCACTGTAGAGATAAGGAAACTGGAGCTGAAAGGTGAAGTAGCTAGCCGGAATCACACACACTCATGAGTGACACGGCAGGGATTTCAACCCAAGCAGACAGACTTCATAGCCTATGATCCATTGCTTTGCAAATCAGAAAACATCACCACTCTGTCTACCTTCTGCTATTTTTGTTTCTTCTTTGGCCATATGACATACAGACAATGCCAGTTATGTGGTGACCCTGGGTAGACAGATGAGAAAATCACGTAGTTCACAAGAAGGTACTTAAAATAAGCGTTGAGGGCTCCATGGTTACTTTTGAGTTCACAGGGGCAAATGGTACCTGTAATGTCACTGCAGTGGGTTCAGCCGAGATATTTTGAAATAAAAATGTTCTGTTTAGGTTTTATGAATGATATCCTTTTAAGTAGTACCACCCAAAGGTATCTTTCTTTCCAAAAGCATGGGGCATCCCTTAAGGACAGATAAATAGGCTTATTGTTCTGCATCCAAGAAAGCAGTCTGGACAGTGTGTCCATACTCAAAGACAAAGAGAACAAGTTATGGAAACTGAGGCTACTAGTTAATTTGTAGGATTTTGTTAATTAGCCAATGGAGATGAAGTCTGAAAATACCTACCATTAAAGACACTGTGGGCCTTGAGAAGAATGCAAGCTAGGTCAAACAAACTGTGAAAGTGTAGATGATAAAAGGCATATATATGGGATCAGTATCAGAATAAAGTATGAATGACATGTGTACAGTATGTGTATGTAATTAGAAGTCACACACGCACACACAGAGGCTAGGCTGTTGTTAACAAATAGAGCCAAACAAGTTATGGTTCGCCAGAAATTGATTTCTCACTCAGCATAATAATACAAGGTGATTCCACGTCTGCAATGGTGGTAGTAGAAAAATGATGCTGGGAATCCAGACTGACAATGGCTCTGCCATCCTCCCATCTTCAAATTTGCCCCAGGGTCACCATCCTAGTCACAGTCAGAAAGGGAAAAGAGCACAGAGGCACCCCCATGGGAGGTTTTATGCGCCAAGCCTAGAAGGGGCACTTATCAATTCTGCTCACATTCCATTGTCTAGAACTCAGTCACATGACCAAACCAAACAGCAAGGTGGGTGGAAAAGGTAATCTAATTGTATACCCAGGAAGAAGAGGAGAAAGGGCTGTAGTGAGTATCTAGCAGTCTCTGCCACTGAATGACATGGCCCACTGTGTGTTTTAGGTAGCGCATTCTGGAAGCAGTGAGGATGAGGGATTTGACCTGTTGGGAGGATGCTGCAGTCGTCCAGATGAGGAATGAGAACTAGGACAAGAATGCTTGAGATGAGGTAGGGAAGATAAATTCAGGAGTCACTGAGCACTTAAAATCAGCAGGACTTTGTGGGGAATTGAATGTGGGGTATGAAGAGGAGAGAGGAGAGGAGGAGTCTGTCATGACTCTTCTGTTAGGATCTTGGGTGTCCGTGAGGTGATGCCCCTATAAACTGAGATATAGTACAATGTATAGGAAGAGTAAGTTTCAAAAGAGACCAAGAAAGGAAGGATGATGAGTTCAGTAACAGATCAAGTTTAGTTGACAGGACCTGTGGGATATCCAAAGGATAACCAGCAGATGTTTGTGTGTATGGGTCTGAGGTGCTTGAGAGAGGTGAAAACTGGAGATAAAATTTGGTAGCCATGATCAGTAGGTAGAAGTTAGAACCTTGGAAGTGAATGAGGTCACCCAAGCACAGCCTGTAGGCCGCAAAGAGGAGTGGTCCAGGGTTGGGACTCTGGAAAACACCAACATTTTAAGGAGCTGGCTGACAAAGAGATTCCATGTGAAAGACTGGTAAGGAACAGTCTAATATTTAAGGCTTAAATCAAGAAATGTGGTGCCACAGACGTCTAGGAACAAGAAGACTGACGGTGGGCCTAATGGATCTTACAGTTAGCAGGTCACTGGTGACTTTGGGGAGAACATTTATAGTATTGAGATGGAAGGAGATACCAAAGTGCAGCCCAAAGGAGAGACCCTTTTGGAGGCTATCAGAGTTCTCAGATGGGACAGTCCCCACATTAGGACTGTTAATAAAGATGGACAGCTCTTCTCAGTCCACAAATTCATACAAAAATTTCATTAAAAAGTAGCTTTAGGGGCTTCCCTGGTGGCGCAGTGGTTGGGGCTCCGCCTGCCAATGCAGGGGACACGGGTTCATGCCCCGGTCTGGGAAGATCCCACATGCCGCAGAGCGGCTGGGCCCGTGAGCCATGGCCGCTGAGCCTTGGCGTCCGGAGCCTGTGCTCCGCAACGGGAGAGGCCACGACGGTGAGAGGCCCGCGTACCGCACCAAAAAAAAAAAAGTAGCTTTAGGATGGCCCAGAAATTAGTTTCCTTTCCCATACTCTTATGTAAATGTGTTTTAACGCATTTGTCCTGAGGATATTTAATACATGTGAATTAATTGATAAATGTTAATTGATCTAATGAGAAGTTACTATATCCAAATAAACTAAACCTAAATAAAGGTACCTATCCACCCTGATGACTGTTTGAGCCCAGAGGTTAACTGACGCCTTTTGATTTTAGTAGATCAAGATACAAAAATTAATTCTATCTCATGTCATATCTTTGACTTTGACAGAAATAAAGTCTCTTATTGAAAACATCATAGCTCACCAAAAATTTGGCAACTGTAGTGGAGCCATTGAGAGCTATTAATTCTAGGCAGTTTGGCTGTGGAATTGGCCCAGATTGCAGAGGTTTGTAAAGCTACAAGGATATTACAAGAACAGAGTTCCACATTTGGCAGGAGTCCCCTTCATGACAGGGCTTGGTGCCTGCTCCCTTTATGCATCTTTTGAGACAAAATGTTTAATACACAGAATTGTCTGAGAGGATCAGGATTCAGAATGAAAACTTTGGGTTTTGAGTTTCCCACTCTCCCCTGATTTTTCATTCTACCCATATCTGAAGTTGTCTCTTTAGGATTGTCCCTCCTTATAATGGCATCACTGGCCACTCAATCACCACACCTTAGGAACCCCAGGATCACCACTGATATCAGTCTTCCCTTGTCCTACTAGAAAAACCCTAACAGTTTTTCAAGTCTGTGTCATCTTATCATTTCTGTCATCTCCTCTTCATTTCCTGTCAGTTTAGGCTCAGGAGTTTCCAATCTAACCGTGGGAGGCATCTGGAAAAGAGTAGGGATGCTTTTGTTTGTTACAATGATGGGGGATGGGGGCTGCTACCAGTATTCAGTGTCTGAGAGCCAAAGACAATGAGGGTCCTGTGACACTGAGGGAAGTCCAAAATACCAATAGTGCCCCAATAGTTGAGAATGGAGAACCCTTGGTTACTACTCTTGTTAGGACTCTTGCCTTTGCCTTTACTGGTCTGGGCACTTCCAATCTCTCCCCTCCCCAGTGCTTTCCATACATCGTCACGAGAGACGTAAGACTGCCATATTACTCTTCTGCACGGAATTTTCTAATCATTCCAAACTCCTGATCACAAATCATTAATGTCTCTCCATTACATATCAGATAAAATCCACTCTAATATCCAACGGCCTTCAGGTCCTCGAATGATTCCGCTTTCAACATACTGCCTCCTATGACTTCATGCATCGTAAGCGGCACCAAACCTAAACTGCTCAGTTTCCACGAAACCTTCTGCTCGTCTCAGTTCAATGCCTTTGTTTATGCTGTTTCCTCTGCCTGGAATTTCCTTCTCTTTCTCCTTTGTCCTTTTATGTTCTACCTGTTCTTCAGTATCAAGCTTTGAACTTCTTCTTCCATAAAGCCTTTCCTGCTCTTTAAGATCGGAAGTATTGTAATTTCTAAAGTTCCTTAGCATTCGATCTGAAACGTCTCTCTCTGTGTCCTCCCTTTCTGTCCTGTGTTGAAGGGGTGCTCACGTCCCCCAGCATACACAGCATGTTCCTCTAACTACCTGTGATTTTGAAAGTTACTAAAGAATTGATATAAAAGCCGAGTTAACACTGTAAATAGACATAAATCTAGAAAGCAGATGTTCTGGGTTTGAGTATTGGCTCCATCATTTACTAACTGTGTGTTCTCACTGCACCCATCTCCTCACCTTTAAAATGAGGATGATGACGATGCCTGGTTCATAAGATTGTTATGAGATAAAAGGAATAACCCTGTGTAGGAGAGTATCAGGCACACAGGAAGTACTCAGTAAGCATTGGCTTTGATATCTATTTATAAGACAGAAAATGTGCTTCACAGCATGCATGGGTGTGGATCTCATTTTGACAGAAGATCACCTCTCATCAAATTGCCTCATCATTCAGTCGGATCCCTTGGGCCCGGCAGTGAAATGTATGCTGTGCAGTCCTGTAAATGGAAGTGACAGTAAAATTTTCCACAGCCTTTCACAGCAGTTCTCGCAGGATTCTGATGTAGCACTGCACATCAGTTCCAGTTCTGAACACCCCCAAACCTGCTCCTTGACCTGGTAAATCGGTTGTCACAGGGTCACTAGCTGTAACGAGCGAGAAAGTTCCCAGAACAAGCAAGTTGTCCCTTCTGCCTCCTAAGGGTCCTCCTCTCTTCTCTGACCCCGCCCCCCCCCCAACTCCTAATATGAAACTAACTTAAGAGACAATCAGTGGAGTCCCCTTTTACCTACTTCGTTCCATGGACATCCTCCTGTCAGCTTCACCTTTGGACTCATTTGCCGTCTAAATAGAAATTGTCAAAAAGGAATTAAACAAATGTCTACTCACAACATCTGAATCTAACAGGACTAGCTAGATTCAGAGCTCCAGAGACACGTGTTTATTTACAACATAAATATGGTACAAAGAACTGTAGACATCACTTGTGATGTGCCAGGGTCATCAGTAGCCTGGGAATTTGGTCTCACTAGCTCCTGTCCTGGGTTTGGGGCAAACGTCATGTTTTTCTCCATGTCGTAATGTGAAATTAACGTTGTACTGTCTGTGTCACCTTAAGCATGACTGCTAAGCTCTCTGGGCCCCGGAAATCTGGAAAGTGGGACTCATAACGCTGACCTTGTAGGTATGCTATGTTTAATAGGTAACATTTGTAGAGCACTCACTCTGTGTGTGAATTACCTCTGTTTTTCTCACAGCAACTTAATAAATGACGTCTTAGTGTTATCACCAGTTTCACATGCTAGGGAAGTTAGGAAACTGCAAAAGATTGCACCATTAGTCAACTGCAGAATTATAATTGCATCCTGAGTCTCAGAGGTTAGAGAAAATATAGGAAAGGTACCTGTTGTGTAGTTGTATCAGTTGTCCATTGCCACAATAACACTATATAACAACCGACCACAAAATCTCAGTAAACATTAATTTTTGTCCATGAGTTTCTGGGTCAGCTAGGAGTATCTGCTGACCTGGGCTGAGCTTAGCTGACCTCAGCTTGGCTTGTCATGCATTTGCTGAAGGGTCAGCTGAAGGCTGGCTGGTCTGAGATGGGCTCGGCTGGGTCACCCAGCTGGGTTTCACATGATCTCTCATCCTCCAGCAGGCTAGCCCAGTTTTATTCTCATAGCAGAGACAAGGGTCCAAGAGAGAACCAGAACAAGCAAGTCCTCTTGAGAAGTGGCACAACAGCATCCACTGCAATTTCTTGGCAAAAGAAAGTGGCAAGAACAGTCCTGATTCAACAGCTGGGGAAATACATTCCACCATAGGATGAGAGGAGCTGTGAAGTCCACTGAAAAGAGCATGGGTGTGAACAATGGGGCCACTAGTGCAATCAATCTATGCACTTCAGTTGTTATTATCTCTAATGTATATATATATATGTATATCATATATATACACACATAATATAGTACAGAGGAAAAAAAGCTAGGAACTTATGAGAGATTCAAATCCAATCCTAAAGAATTTTAAGGAGAAGAATTTACCTCCATAAATGAGCCAGTTGAAAAAATGTTGACCGAGGCTATTTGCTGCTCTTCCCTTTCTATGAGCAGCATTGGTGAAATGCGGCAGTGTGCCTGCAGCTCACCCCCTTCCCCAGGCCATCACGCCAGGATACTTTTTTTTTTTTAAACATCTTTATTGGAGTATAACTGCTTTACAATGGTGTGTTAGTTTCTGCTGTATAACAAAGTGAATCAGCTATATGTATACATATGTTCCCATATCTCCTCCCTCTTGCATCTCCCTC
>RJWK010027206.1:0-26567 GCA_004363435.1 Platanista minor
GTGGGCCTCTCACTGCTGTGGCCTCTCCCATTGCAGAGCACAGGCTCCAGACGCGCAGGCTCAGTGGCCATGGCGCAGGCTCAGCGGCCATGGCTCACGGGCCCAGCTGCTCCACGGCATGCGGGATCTTCCCCATCCGGGGCACGAACCCGTGTCCCCTGCATCGGCAGGCGGACTCTCAACCACTGCGCCACCAGGGAAGCCCTAAGTCCATTTTCTACATCTGCATCTTTATTCCTGTCCTGCCCCTAGGCTTTTCAGAACCCCTTTTTTTTTTTTTTTTTTTTGATTCCATATATATGTGTTAGCATACGGTATTTGTTAAATTCTCTTTCGCAATCACTTCACTCTGTCTGAGATTCTAGGTCTACTACAAATAACTCAATTTTGTTTCTTTTTATGGCTGAATAGTATTCTACTGTATATATGTGCCACATCTTCTTTATCCATTCACCTGTCAAACAACACTTAGGTTGCTTCCATGTCCTGGCTATTGTAAAGAGAGCTGCAATGAACATTGTCGTACATGACCCTTTTTGAATTATGGTTTTCTCAGGGTATATGCCCAGTAGTGGAATTGCTGGGTCATATGGTAGTTCTATTTTTAGTTTTTTAAGGAACCTCCATACTGTTCTCCATAGAGGCTGTATCAATTAACATTCCCACCAACAGTGTAGGAGGGTTCACTTTTCTCCATACCCTTTCGAGCATTTATTGTTTGTAGATTTTATGATGATAGTCATTCTGACCAGCGGGAGGTGATATATTATTGTAGTTTTGATTTGCATTTCTCTAATGATTAGTGATATAGAGCATCCTTTCATGTGTTTGTTGTCAATCTGTATATCTTCTTTGGAGAAATGTCTATTTAGGTCTTCTGCCCATTTTTGGATTGGGTTGTTTGCTTTTTGATATTGAGCTGCATAAGCGGCTTGCATAGTTTAGAGATTTATAGTTTGTCAGTTGCTTTGTTCATAAATATTTTCTCCCATTCTGAGGGTTGTCTTTTCGTCTTGTTTATGGTTTCCTTTGCTGTGCAAAAGATTTTAAGCTTCATTAGGTCACATTTATTTATTTTTCTTTTATTTCCATTTCTCTAGCAGATGGGTCAAGAAGGATCTTGCTGTGATTTATGGCATAGAGTGCTCTACCTATGTTTTCCTGAAAGAGTTTGATAGTGTCTGGAATTACTTTTAGATCTTTAATCCATTTTGAGTTTATTTTTGTGTATGGTGTTATGCAGTGTTCTAATTTCATTCTTTACATGTAACTGTCCAGTTTTCGCAGCACCACTTATTGAAGAGGCTGTCTTTTCTCTATTGTGTATTCTTGCCATTTTATCAAAAATAAGGTGACCATATGTGCATGGGTTTATCTCTGGGATATCTATGCTGTTCCATTCATCTATATTTCTGTTTTTGTGACAGTACCATACTGTCTTGATTACTGTAGCTTTGTAGTATAATCTGAAATCAGGGAGCCTGATTCCTCCAGCTCTGTTTTTCTTTCCCAAGATTGCTTTGGCTATTCAGGGTCTTTTGTGTTTCCATACAAATTGTGAAATTTTTGTTCTATTTCTGTGAAAAATGCCAGTGGTAGTTTGATAGGGATTGCACTGAATCTGTAGATTGCTTTGGGTAGTATAGTCATTTTCACAATGTTGATTCTTCCAATCCAAGAGCATGGTATATCTCTCCATCATTTTGTATCATCTTTAATTTCTTTCATCAGTGTCTTATAGTTTTCTGCATACAGGTCTTTTGTCTCTTTAGGTAGGTTTACTCCTCGGTATTTTATTCTTTTTGTTGCAATGGTAAATGGGAGTGTTTCCTTAATTCCTCTTTCCAATTTTTCATCATTAGTATATAGGAATGCAAGAGATTTTTGTGCATTGATTTTGTATCCTACTACTTTACCAAATTCATTGATTAGCTCTAGTAGTTTTTTGGTGGCATCTTTAGGATTTTCTATGTATAGTATCATGTCACCTTCAAACAGTGACAGTTTTACTTCTTCTTTTCCGACCTGGGTTCCTTTCATTTATTTTTCTTCTCTGATTGCTGTGGCTAAAACTTCCAAAACTATGTTGAAGAAAAGTGGTGAGAGTGGGCAATCTTGTCTTGTTTCTGATCTTAGAGGAAAGGGTTCAGTTTTTCTGCATTGAGAACAATGTTAGCTGTGAGTTTGTCATATATGGCCTTTATTATGTTGAGGTAAGTTTGCTCTATGCCCACTTTCTGAAGGTTTTTTTTATCATAAATGGGTGTTGAATTTTGTCGAAAGCTTTTTCTATATCTATTGAGATGATCATATGGCTTTTCTCCTTCAATTTGTTAATATGGTGTATCACGTTAATTTATTTGCATATATTGTAGAATCCTTGCATTCCTGGGATAAACACCACTTGATCATGGTGTATGATTCTTTTAATGTGTGGTTGGATTCTGTTTGTTAGTATTTTGTTGAGGATTTTTGAATCTATATTCATCAGTGATACTGGCCTGTAGTTTTCTTTTTTTTTGTAACATCTTTGTCTGGTTTTGGTATCAGGGTGATGGTGGCCTCATAGAGTAAGATTGTGAGTGTTCCTCTCTCTGCTATAGTTTGAGAAGAATAGGTGTCAGCTCTTCTGTAAATGTTTCATAGAATTCACCTGTGAAGCCATCTGGTCCTGGACTTTTCTTTGTGGGAAGATTTTTAATCACAGTTTCAATTTCAGTGCTTGTGATTGGTCAGTTTATATTTTCTATTCCTTCCTGGTTCAGTCTCAGAAGGTTGTGCTTTGCTAAGAATGTGTCCATTTCTTCCAGGTTGTCCATTTTATTGGCATATAGTTCCTTGTAGTAATCTCTCATGATCCTGCAGTGATTTCTGCAGTGTCAGTGGTTACTTCTTTTTCATTTCTAATTCAGTTGATTTGAGTCTTCTCCCTTTTTTTCTTGATGACACTGGTTAATGGTTAATCAATTTTGTTTTATTCTCAAAGAACCAGCTTTTAGTTTTATTAATCTTTGCCTTCGTTTCCTTCATTTCTTTTTCATTTAGTTCTGATCTGATCCTTATGATTACCTTCCTTCTGCTAATTTTTTCTTTTTTTTTTTTTTTTTGGTACGTGGGACTCTTACTGTTGTGGCCTCTCCCATTGCGGAGCACAGGCTTCGCACACGCAGGCTCAGTGGCCATGGCTCACAGGCCCAGCCACTCCATGGCATGTGGGATCTTCCCGAACCGGGGCACGAACCCATGTCCCCTGCATCGGCAGGCAGACTCTCAACCACTGTGCCACCAGGGAAGCTCTCTTCTGCTAATTTTGAGGGATTTTTTGTTCTTCTTTCTCTAATTGCTTTAGGTGTAAGGGTAGTTTGTTTATTTGAGATTTTTCTTGTTTCTTGAGGTATGATTGTATTACTATAAACTTCCCTCTTAAAACTGCTTTTGCTGCATCGCATAGGTTTTGGGTTGCTGTGTTTTCATTGTCATTTGTTTCTAGGTATTTTTTGATTTCCTCTTTGATTCCTTCAGTGATCTCTTGGTTATTTAGTAGCATATTGTTTACCCTCCATGTGTTTGGTTTCTTTAGTTTTTTTTTTCCTGTAACTGATATCTAGCCTCATAGCACTGTGGTCAGAAAAGATACTTGATAAGATTTCAATTTTCTTAAAATTACCAAGGCTTGATATGTGACCCAAGATATGATCTATCCTGTAGAATATTCCATGAACACTGGAGAAGAAAGTGTATTCTGTTGTTTTTGGATGGAATGTCCTATAAATATCAATGAAGTCCATCTTGTTTAATGTGTCATTTAAAGCTTGTGTTTCCATATTTATTTTCATTTTGGTTGATCTGTCCATTGGTGATACTGGGGTGTTAAACTCCCCTACTATTATTGTCTTACTGTTGATTTCCCCTTTTTGGCATTTGCCTTATGTATTGAGGTGCTCCTATGTTGGGTGCATAAATATTTACAATTGCTATATCTTCTTCTTGGATTGATCCATCGGTCATTATGTAGAGTCTTTCTTTGTCTTTTGTAATAGTCTTAATTTTAAAGTCTATTTTGTCTGATATGAGAATTGCTATGCCAGCTTTCTTTTGATTTCTTTTTGCATGGAATATCTTTTTCCATCCCCTCACTTCCAGTCTGTATGTGTCCCTAGGTCTGAATTGGTCTCCTGTACACAGCATATATACAGGTTTTGTTTTTGTATCCATTCAGTCATCTATGTCTTTTGGTTGGAGCATTTAATCCATTTACATTTAAGGTACTTATTGATATGTATGTTCCTATTACCATTTTCTTAATTGTTTTGGGTTTTTGTAGGTCTTTTCTTTCTCTTGTACTTCCTGCCTAGAGGAGTTCCTTGAGCATTTGTTGTAAAGCTGGTTTGGTGGTGCTGAATTCTCTTAACTTTTGCTTGTCCGTAAATGTTTTAATTTCTCTCGAATCTGAATGAGATCCTTGCTGGGTGAAGTAATCTTCATTGTAGGTTTTTCCATTTCATCACTTTAAATATGTCCTGCCACTCCCTTCTGGCTTGCAGAATTTCTGCTCAAAGATCAGCTGCTAACCTTGTGGGGATTCCCTTGTATGTTATTTGTTGCTTTTCCCTGCTGCTTTTAATATTTTTTCTTTGTATTTAATTTTTGATAGTTTGATTAATATGTGTCTTGGCATGTTTCTCCTTGGATTTATCTGTAGGGGACTCTTTGTGCTCCCTGGACTTGATTAACTCTTTCCTTTCCCATATTAGGCAAGTTTTCAACTATAATCTCTTAAAATATTTTCTCAGTCCCTTTCTTTTTCTCTTCTTTTTCTGGGACCCTTATATTTTGAATGTTGGTGCGTTTAATGCTGTCCCAGAGATATCTGAGACTGTCCTCAATTCTTTCCTTTTTTTTTTTTTTTTTGTGGTACGCAGGCCTCTCATGGTTGTGGCCTCTCCCGTTGCTGAGCACAAGCTCCGGAAGCACAGGCCCAGCGGCCATGGCTCACAGGCCCAGCCACTCTGCAGCACGTGGGATCCTCCCAGACCGGGGCACGAACCCGCGTCCCCTGCATTGGCAGATGCACTCTCAACCACTGTGCCACCAGGGAAGCCCCATTCTTTTTTCTTTATTCTGCTCTGCAGTAATTATTTCCACTATTTTATCTTCCAGGTGACTTATCCGTTTTTCTGCCTCAGTTATTCTGGTATTGATTCCTTCTAAGAGAGTTTTAATTTCATTTATTGTGTTGTTCATCATTGTTTGTTTGCTGTTTGGTTCTTCTAGGTCCTTATTAAATGTTTCTTGTATTTTCTCCATTCTATTTCCAAGATTTTGCATCATCTTTACTATCATTACTCTGAATTCTTTTTCCGGTAGACTGCGTATTTCCTTTCATTTGTTTGATCTGGTGGGTTTTTACCTTTCTCCTTCATCTGCTGTGTATTTCTCTGTCTTCTCATTTTGCTTAACTTACTGTGTTTGGGTTATGCTTTCCACATGATGTAGGTTTGTAGTTCCTGTTGTTTTTGCTCTTTGCCCCCAGTGGGTTAATTTTGTTCAGTGGGTTGTGTAGGCTTCCTGGTGGATGGGACTGGTGCCTGTGTTCTGGTGGAAGAGGCTGGATCTTTTCTTTCTGGTGGGCAGGACCATGTCCAGTGGTGTGTTTTGGGATGTCTATGAACTTATTATGATTTTAGTCAGCCTCTTAGCTAATGGGTGGGGTTGTGTTCCTGTCTTGCTAGTTTTTTGGCATGGGGTGTCCAGCACTGCAGCTTGCTGGTCCTTGAGTGGAGCTGGGTCTTAGAGTTGAGACGGAGATCTCTAGGAGAGTTCTTGCTGACTGATATTACATGGGGCCCGGAGGTTTCTGCTGGTCCAATGTCCTGAACTCAGCTCTCCCACATCAGAGGCTCAGGCCCAACAGCTGGCCATAGCACCAAGACCCTGTCAGCCACATGGCTCAGAAGAAAAGAGAGCAAAAAAAAAGAAAAAAATATGTAAAATAGTTATTAAAAGAAAAAAGTAATATAAAGAAAACGAAGAGAGCAACCAAACCAATAAGCAAATCCACCAACGATAAAAAGTGCTAAAAATTAAACTAACATAAACATAAAAATCAGAAACTGATCATTCGCACACAACCAACCCCAAGTCTACAGTTGCTCCCAAATTTTACTGCTTCCATTTTGGGATGATTCATTGTTTATTCAAGTATTCCACAGATGCAGGGTACATAAAGTGGATTGTGGAGGTTTAATCCACTGCTCCTGAAGCTGCATGGAGAAATTTCCCTTTCTCTTCTTTGTTTGCACAGCTCCTGGGGTTCAGCTTTGGATTTGGTCCTGCCTCTGCATGTAGGTCGCCTCTGGCATCTGTTCTTCACCCAGACAGGAGAGGGTTAAAGCAGCAGCTGATTAGCTGGCTCTGGCTCACTCAGGCCTGGGTGACTGAGGCATATGGAATGGGGGGCGAGTTTGCGGCTGCAGAGGCCGGCATGACGTTGCAACAGCCTGAGGCATTCCATGTGTTCTCCCAGGGAAGTTGCCCCTGGATCATGGGACCTTGGCAGTGGTGGGCTGCAAAGGCTCCCGGGAGGGGAGGTGTGGATAGTGACCTGTGCTTGCACACAGGATTCTTGGTGGCTGCAGCAGCAGCCTTAGCATCTCATGCCCATCTCTGTTGTCCATGCTGATAGCCGTGGCTCATGCCCATCTCTGGAGCTCATTTAAGTGGTGCTCTGAATCTCCTCTCCTCCTGTACTCCAAAACAATGGTCTCTTGACTCTTAGGCAGTTCCAGACTTTTTCCTGGACTCCCTTCCATTTAGCTGTGGTGCACTAGCCCCCTTCAGGCTGTGTTCACACAGCCAACCCCAGTCCTCTCCCTGGGATCTGACCTCTGAAGTCCGAGCCTCAGCTCCCAGCTCCCACCCGCCCTGGCGAGTGAGCAGACAAGCCTCTCAGGCTGGTGAGTGCTGGTCAGCAATGATCCTTTGTGCAGGAATCGCTCTACTTTGTCCTCTACACCCCTGTTGCTGTGCTTTCCTCTGTGGCTCCAGAGCTTCCCCCCTTCCCCGTCTCCATCAGTGAAGGGGCTTCCTAGTGTGTGGAAACTTTTCCTCCTTACAGAGCTCCCTCCCCGGTGCAGGTGCCATCCCTACTCTTTTGTCTCTGTTTTTTCTTTTTTGTTTTACCCTACCCAGATACGTGGGGAGTTTCTTGCCTTTGGGAAGTCTGAGGTCTTCTGCCAGTGTTCAGTAGGTGTTGCTCCACATGTAGATGTATTTTTGATGTATTTGTGGAGAGGAAGGTGATCTCCATGTCTTACTCCCCTGCCATCTTGAAGGTCCATCCAGCTATAAGGATTTGATTCACGCAAACTGGATGTTATACTTTGTTTCAAAGATGCAAGACAAGCGATAAAAAAATGTAACATGAGTACTGGGATCTTCTCATTTACTAAGAAGAATTCATATGACTCTTTCTTGGCTATGGGGAGATGAATGTGTAATTAGATTTCCTTGAACCAGATTACCTAGTAAATTCCATTGTTGTATAATTGCAGTTGGGTTAGTGCAGGCTGGAGTAATGTTGCCTCATGGCTCCTAAGTACAGATATACTAGATGTTGACACAGTTTCTACCTAGGAAAAATTGAGGAATTAGTGTATATGCAATGAAGCTGAGGGGCATAGGCAAGGGCAATTTCTCAGAGGGTCATATATCCCATTCTAAGATGTTTGGCATTACCTTACTGAAAACAGGAACCATTTAAATACTTTAAATATATATTTTTAAAAGGTCAGATATACTTTTTACTTTTTAGAGTGATTTCTCTTGTAGCAATGTGGAAAATTATGGTAGGTATGGGATGATGTGATCAAAATCGTAATTAGGAAGAAGTCAGTGGCAATAGTTCAGAAGATTGATGACAAATTAGAAAGACTAGAAAGTGGAGGATAAATTTTAGAGCTATTTAGAAGATTAGGAATAGAATAAGTTCATAATAAATTGAATTTAATTAATGGTGGGATATTTTTATGAATATTCTTTAAATATACTGAAATGTTGTTATTATATTCTGCTTCTGTAAATCTGCTTCCCCATACTGGAATTTCACCATGAACTAGGGATGGGAATGAGGAGAGAATTTGCTGGTGTCCTAATATGCAGGCAAATCATGAACAAGTTGTGGGCAAGTAGAGTGAGATCTGGGTTTATTTAATGTTTTCTCAAATGTCCATTAGCTAGGCCCACTGGACATAATGGTACCATATAGGTAAATTATGGAAATGAGTTTAGGACATCTCAGAATAGGAATAGGAAGCTAATTCCAACTGAGTATCTTTCAAGTGCTACACATATGATATTAAAAAGTAAGAGATTTGCTTTCCAATATTAAAGGATATATTTTTGTGAACACCATAATTCTTTTCTCTCTGTTATCCTCTAATAATACATTTTGTAAAGAAATGTCACAATTGTAATTTCAATATACAGTCATTTTTTAAAATGCCAACCCAAGTTTGGCAAAAGACATGAGGGACATGTCTTACACAAAAGGAAAACACTGACAACAGAAGATTTTAAAGGAAAAACATACCTAAACCTTGATTCACTATGAAGTATGCTGATAAAAAGAACATTCAGAATTTTGTGAGTCATGAAAGATTATCTCTAATTTAAATTACAAATTAATTTCTGCCAAACCTAAAAGCTTTTTGAGGAGTGAAGAAATCCTTATGAATATTTTGAATTTCACCAATCACAAGGCACAACTAGAATCTTTAAGAAAACTTTGTGTGTGAGTTATCTGCTGATTTTGTTTTTGTTACACCTTGAAATTACTAAGGGATATTTTAAAATGAGAGCCCACCATGCCTTCAATGCTGTTAACCTTCAAAATACTTTCTCATGTGTGTAGTAGGATATGCTTTGCTTTTACAGTAGTCATCAAATTTAGTGTGTGATGAGAACTGCCTATTCAACTTACATCTATTTATAGACAAATTTTAGATAAAGCACAGGACATCTTTCTTTATTGATCATCCCTTCATTACTGCTGAATACATAATCTCTTAATTATACATACCAAATAACAAGATAATATCCTTATAATATCCTTCAATGATATCCAATTTACATAGAAATTATATCCATTCATTACTTTAAGATCCTGTTTATCTAGGTATTACTTTGCATTACAAAATCCAGACAGGCAGGTTAACTCTCAATGAAGTCATACAGATTACCTCCCACCCTGATCCTCCAAAGAAAGCAGAACTATTTGAGTAACCTACAATTGTCACCTCCAGTCCCCAGGAATATGTTTTATCACGGAATGCATTTTCACTGTCTTTTCAAGGATATGAGATTGCTTGAATTGCTGGTTGCACGGGATCCCAGTAATTTTTCTCACACACTAGCCCTGCAAAATTCACCCCCTGCATGAGAAGATGGCTCAAGAAATGAAGGGGTAGCAAGGATTTCAAACTCTCAGAGGGAAGAAAACGATCTGTTTTTAATTGTGTTTTGGTTTGTGTTATAATAGAAATCATCTCTATTGCTATGTGATATGTACACAATAAATAGGTTTTCAGAATGATTAAACGCCTTAGCCTCACTTCAACTATTATTTTCAAAAGCCATTTATTCTGGGCATAGTCGAAAACCATAGCAAATATTTATGAAATCATTTGACTCCAGTATTATTGCTATGAGTACCTTCAATATTCTCATCTTTCCTAAGGAATATGCATCTGATGTTTTAAGTAACAAGGATACAATTCATGCCTTTTATAAATCACTTATTAATAACATAAACATTTCTGATTTCTTAAAGAAATTATGACCTGAGTAATTATTTTTCCATTTTCTCAAAAATTAGAATCCAGGAGGTTTTTAATAAAAATGACTGAAAATATAAAGTAACTCATTTCGGAAGAAAATTTGGTAAACAGTCAGTTGAACTCCAGTAAAGATACTCCAAAGCATGAACCAAAAAGGCATTATAGTAACTCATCTGTGAATGGCAAAGATGTTTATTTGATTTTATAAACTTTTCATTCTTAAAAAAAACCCAAACAGATAAAGCATTACTTTATGTGGAGAAAGTTGTCTGAAGTTGTTCTTGAAAACATAATTTTTCTTGGTAATTCACTAATTGAACAAGAAAAATTATCATTTTATTTCTCCTTATCACCATTTCTTCATCTATACAGTGAGTCCCCTACATACGAACCTTCAGGTTGCGAACTTTCAAAGATGTGTACCTGTGTTCGCATGTCCAATCACGTAAGTTAGTTCACGTGTCTGGTGTATATTGTCAGGTGAATGCATCCTCTATAAGTGGTTGTGCTTTCATGTACTTTACTGTACAGTACCGTATAGAGTACAGTAGTACAGTAACTTTATTTCAAGACCATGATGTCCAGAAGCAAGTGTAAAAGCAGCAGTGATGTAGCTAGTACTGCTAAGAAACGCCAAGTGATAATGATGGAAACAAAAGTGAAAATAATTGAGAGAGTGGAGAGAGGCAAAAAGATGGTAGACGTTGCTTGTTATTACAACATGAATGGTTCAACCATTCACATGATTCTAAAGAACAAGGACAAGATCATGGAACATGTGAAGTCTGCTGTGCCGATAATGGCCACAACAATATCAAAGAAGAGTGGAAAAGTGATGGAGGAGATGGAGAAACTTCTCAGTGTGTGGATGCAGGATCAGCATCAGCGTCCAGTCCCACTCATCTTAATGCTGATTCAAGAGAAAGCTAAAAGGCTTTATGAAGACTTGAAGAAGAAACACAGTGAAGAATCAGAGGGCACATCTTTTAATGCCAGCCATGGCTGGGTTTATTGGTTCAAGGCTAGAGCCAACCTTCACAACGTAAAAGTAAGTGGCGAGGCAGGGAGTGCAGATACGGTAGCTGCCCAGGAATTTCCTGAAACACTTTGAGAAATCATTGATGAAGGCGTGTATTTATCCGAGCAGGTTTTAATATGGATGAGACAGGACTGTACTGGAAGAGGATGCCAGATGGAAATTACATCAGTAAGGAGGAAAAGTTGATGCCAGGCTATAAAGAAGTTTAAGATTGGCTAACTCTGTTGTTTGGTGGCAATGCTTCCAGTGATATGAAGCTGAAGCCCCTCTTAGTTTATCACTCAGAGAACGCAAGAGCCTTTAAAAAATAGCCAAGTGGTCTCTTCCTGTTGTGTGGAAGAGTAACCCCAGAGCCTGGGTTACACAAGCCATTTTCCAGGACTGGTTTTTCCACCACTTTATCCCAGAGGTAGAGAAATATTGCATGGAGAAGGACATCCCATTCAACATTCTTTTGCTGCTTGACAATGCTCCAGACCACCCCCCCGCCCCCATTCATGGACGACTTTCATCCCAATGTCAAGGTACTGCATCTGCCACCAAATACTACGTCGCTCATCCAACCTATGGTCAAGGAAGTTATATCAACTTTCAAAAAATATTATTTATGTCACACTTTTCGTCAGGCAGCAAAGGTGGGTGATGAATCAGGAACAAACTTGCAACAATTTTGGAAGGACTATAATATCTACAAAGCCATAAAAAACATTGACTTTGCTTGGTGTGAGATTACAGCTATCACCATGAATGGGGCTTGGAAGAACCTTTGCCCGCAGTTTGTTCACAATTTTTGTGGATTTGAGAAGGTGAATGAGGTGTCCAAAGAGGTCTTCAGCAACTTAGTGACCCTCAGTGAGAAGCTGGAGCTAGATCTGCAAGAGGAGGACTTCATTGAACTCCTTGCTGTGCAACATGAGGAGCTTACTAATGAAGACCTGATGGAATTGGAGGCCCAGAGAAAGGGTGAAGAGAGACAAGAAGAAGAAGTAACTGAAGAACTAAAGAGATTCACAATGCAGGAAATGGCAAGGGGATTTTCTTAATTTGAGAAGGCATTGTTTTTGAGGCACAGGACCTGAACGGAGAAGAGTACTCGAAGGTTGCAGCAGCCATTCAGAATGCAATCCAGTGCTACTGTGTCATCTGTGATGAGAAAAAAAAGCTACTACCCAGACATTGTTTTTTCAAGAGGGTAGATAGAATTGAATCCAGCAAGGAACCAGAACCTGTGCCATCAACATCAGGTGTGAGTGAAATTGCAGTTTGCCCTCCGTCTCCTATTGCTGAGGATCCTTCACCTCTACCGTCTCCCACCTCCACTCCCTCCTCGTCAGTAACTCTTCTTGACTGTTCACTTGATGCCAGCCCCTATATGCTAGCTGTTGTATATACTACTTTATTTTTCAAGGTACTGTACCGTAAGATTAAAAATATTTTTTTGTGTTTGTTTTGTATGTATTATTTGTGTGAAAAGTATTATAAGCCTATTACAGTACAGTACTATATAGCTGATTGTGTTAGTTGAGTACCTAGGCTAAGTCTGTTGGACTTTTGAACAAATTGGACTTATGAATGTGCTCCCAGAATGGAACTCATTTGTATGTAGGGGACTTACTCTATTTTAGCAAGTATAAGATAAGTTTGTGCCTCAGCAAAAAAATCAAATTGCAGTGGCAATTGATTTTTTTAACAAAACAAAGAGTTATAACTTCATCATGCTACACAGCCACCACAATTAGGCTGCAGGCTCTGCTCCATGTAGTAACACAGAACATTACTTGCATCTTCTGGAACATCTAGTCTCCTGGACCTATACATGTGGAGAAGAAACAACTGGGGAGGTATGTACCAGCACTTTTCTGCTTTCTCTTATAATTAACATACACCTTTGTATCCATAATTCATTCATCTATTTATCATGTCATAATCCCCAACTAATCACATGAATGTTAGAAGATGTGGTTGAGATTGTGAATATTTGTTGACCATTCTATTTCTGACATAATAATTAAGAAGAGGTAGGACCAGATGTACCAAGTCCCTCCAGTTATAATACTGTATCATCTTACATTTTCATATCATGTCACTCCCATACTTACTGGTTCATAAACCCAACAGATTCTGCCACAGCCTCTTAGATTTTGCACATATCTCTACATTCATTCAAGATGTAGTTTACTTGCATCACACCAATCCACCCTTGCTGATTTGCATACACATTTCTCAATCTGATTTTTTAGAAATGCGAGGTTTTTGTTTTGTTTTGTTTTTGTTTTGCAGTACGCGGGCCTCTCACTGTCGTGGCCTCTCCCGTTGTGAAGCACGGGCTCTGGACGCGCAGGCTCAGCAGCCATGGCTCACGGGCCCAGCCGTTCTGCGGCATGTGGGATCTTCCCAGACCGGGGCACGAATCTGTGTCCCCTGCATTGGCAGGCAGACGCTCAACCACTGTGCCACCAGGTAAGCCCGAAATGTGGGTTTTTGTTCTTCTTTTCTACTGTGACATCCCTAGCCTTAGAATAAAATGTCTTAATTCCTGCACCATACATCAATAAATTTCAAAGATATAAAAGGTAATTACAGTAAAAATTAATGTATATTACACAATAACTTTATTACCATGAGTCTTCAAGGACCAATTTGGTTTTCTTGATTCTGCTCATTCTTCATAACATTTTATGGTAATATAAAAGACTATTTGTGACTTACAAATTTGCTTTTATTAGATTGGGAGATTGAAATATTCTCACATTCTGTCTTTAATATGCTTCACAGTAAATGCTAGTAGTGAGAATATCAAATAAATTACTTCTAATTTTTCTATTTCCAGTCAGTATTTATAACTTTATTTTCCCAATTAATTGACTTTCCCTATATTTTAGGATTATTAGCTTGAAAGAATAAGTCTTCTTTTCCAGAAATAAAATGTCCCTAGAGATAACAGATAAAGGTTACCATAAGTAGTCACACTTCCGTTACTATGCCAAGTATTAATACAAAGACAATTGTTCTTCTGAGCAGTTACTTCCACAGTCCCTTCCACTGTTAGTGGTTTTGCTCACACAGAGCATTTTAAAAAAATAATAACTGACTTCCAAGCCATAATGCACAATTGATTTCCTAACATTAAGGAGATTTGGGAAAAAAAGAACTTCCAATGATATATAAAGATATCATTAATTCTTATACCAAGTCTTTTTGTTTGTTTAAACTAGGTATTAAAAATGAGATTGTTTTATGACCGATCTGATTGCATGTTTTGGAAACCAGAAAAGTGATTGATCATTAATTTTATAAAGAGAATTTTATTCTATGGTCATATACATTAAATAACATGTTTCTTTATATTTAATTAAATATATATGTATATATATATAATATTTAACATATACATTTATCATATAAATGCATTAACAAAAATATCATATATTTAACAATTACAAACTATATTATGTAATAATTTGTTATATCTTTATTGTGACCAAAGTAACTGACCAAAATCCCTATAACCAGGCAAGTTTACTCATTAGGTCCAAGTAAGCTGACTTACAGTCATATAGTTTTAGAAGTTCATTAAGATGACATTATTTTACTCATATTGATATTATAATATTCTGGAGATATTTTCCTAATCACTATATCTATGTTACATTTGAATATTGTAAAATAAATATTTCTCAACTGTAAAAGTTAAAAAGTTTACATATGAAAATGAAGAAGTGGGAAAATTATAAATTTTTTCACCTCTTGAATTCACTCAGAGAAAAGTATATTGAAGTAATAAAAATGAGGCCAGCAACAGACTCAGTAGGCATATATTTCTTATATGAAAAAACAATAGTTCTCTATAGATGGTATATTCAAGTAAATTGTAGTTATTGTTCTATAATAGTGGTTTTGGATATTTTGGGACCAATTTGTAAAAGATTTTCTTTCTAAATCCAATAGAAAATCTATGGACAATTAATTCAAGTCCTGTTCCTACCTAGGCATGCATGAATAAAAATTAGACTTTTAATGTGAATCTCTCATTGTTTTCACACCGAAAGCACATAAGAATATGCTTGAAAATTTTTTCTACTTACAGGTGCATTGAATTAAACATATACTTTGTTTTATGTGCTCTCACTTGCACTGTGGCTAATGAGCTTTTAAAAATAATATATTTCTTTCCCTAGTGGGTAGATTTTAAGTGTTTCAGAAGATATAAATCAAGTATATATTTCAGAAATATTCCTAGAGACATTTAATCTTATTTCATCAAACATTCTTGGAAACAGGGTGCCAAAGGTATCTTAAAACTCAAACAGAATTACATAAGCTAAACTGTCTTAAGTAATTCCCTAATAGAACATTAGGAGGCTTAGTTTCCATGCTGTGAACCTTTACCATAGGTAAAACCTCATAATCAAGTAATCTCTGGGCATTAAACCCTTGTCATGGAGTTCATCAAAAGTATATACAACCATAGTTTACTTTAAAACAAGTTTTATTGCTTTTTGTCACCTTTCTTCCAGATATAAATAGAAATTTAAAATTATAGTACAATAGTAGTTAAATCAAATTTCTTAAACATTTTTCTTGTATTAAGAAGGCTTTAATTACATGCATTAATCTTTTTTCCTTCCCACTTAAATTTACATACTTAATGAAAACCTTACTGTATTTTTTATAGTTCCCTATTAGCCTCAAATTTTATTAGAAACTGGCAATTTATGATTCCTACCAATTGATGACATAGCTTTTGTTACTTGTAGGAAGTACTCATTTCAAATGATGATTTATCAACCCATTCTATTTTGTATTTCACAAAATAATATTCTGTGTATTTTGCTTCTTAAAAACTTAACTCCAAAATTCTATTTTTAGCTATATATATTTACAGCCAGATTTTTTGAAGGGGCATCCACTATAATTATTTCATATCAAGTGTAGTCCAACCACTGCTCATAAACTCAGTCATCATTATTCCCACCCTACAATCCTGGCATCTTTATCCTTAGTGGAATAAATTAGAAAGACAGATGGATAATCTGGGAAATATTCCACATGAGTATTTTTAAAACACAATTCTTGTCAAGCACAGATTTTATAAGATACAGTTCATAGTTTTAAAAAACAAAAGTTTTGATTATTAACTGTACCATTTTCAAAATCAAATAAGACATGAGGAGATCTTTTATGTCATGAAGATTTATACAGCTGTACTGCTTTAAGACCCAGTTTGAAATCCATGTTGTTCTTTTCCTTATGGTGTTGAAAAGCAAAGTGGGCTTGACTCAGGAGAAAAAAAAAAAAAAAAAAAAGAAGTCTTTGTATTTGGCAGTTCAAGAGCCACATTTAAATCTATTCCTTTAGGAAAATGCTTACTCTCCTGTGAAAAATATTAATTCAAATTTAAGTGGGACATTGTAGTGCTCATATTTCAACTTATTTTTTACAGCCTTAATAGTGATACTATCTTTTTCATCTTAAATTTTTTCCAGTCAGATGCCTTATCCCATTTATATCCCTTCCTCTTTATTTTCCTACTTGATATCTGAAAATGTGATTAGTAAGTTTGCTTCCTTTAAACATATCTCCATGGAATGATGACCTATCAACAGATGTACACTCCAAAAGTGGACAATGTAGGATGGCAGAAACCATCTATGAGATCTCTAACTCTTTCCTTGAAAACTCTGAACAGGGGCTTCCCTGGTGGCGCAGTGGTTGAGAGTCTGCCTGCCGATGCAGGGGACACGGGCTCGTGCCCCAGTCCAGGAAGATCCCACATGCCGCGGAGCGGCTAGGCCCATGAGCCATGGCAGCTGAGCCTGCGCATCTGGACCCTGTGCTCCACAACGGGAGAGGCCACAACAGTGACAGGCCTGTGTACCGCAAAAAAACAAAAAAACAAAAAACAAAAAACTCTGGTCAGAAACCAGGTGACAGTATAGATGAGAAATTAATTAAAGACAAATTTATAAAAAATTCAGTCCTCTAAAAATCGAGGAGGCATTCAAAACAGTTGTAGACAGATGACTAGTATGGAAGCAGTGGTTTTCTTTCTGCAGTATTCTCCTAAATGCACAAATCATGGAGACGTACAAAATAAGCGATCTTGGCAAAGGTACCAAATAAGCAATTCAGCATCCTCAACAAATTGGGGTAAACTGAGGTATGAGTGAGAGAGTGGAGTGGTGTATGGCTACCCATTGGGACTGCCGGAGTTCCTGAAGTTTTCATTAATTTCAAATTTTAAAACAGACTAAAAATGTTTCAAATAAAATTTTGAAGAACTAAGGTCATTGATTAGTTATTGAGATGAGTATTCAGTATAGATGAGATAATCTTTTCCTTAGTTTATTAGAGAAAGGATAGTTTATAGATGATTAGCTGTGCATTTTGAACAGCTGAAGTTGAACAAGAAATAGTTACTAATAAACATAAAGAGTTAAGATATATTTTGTTTGCCTCCAGAGCCACTCTTGGTCCTTTTCTGTTGTTTTGTAGTGTAGGAGGCTGACCTCTACAGACTTTTGCATCTGAGGTCTGCTGACCTCTAAATTCCCATTGTTTTGATCCTATGGGATTCACTGACAGGAGATCAAAGAATGAGAGGAGAAACAAGTGGTGTGTTTATTCTCCTGGGTTCACTGGGGCCTGTAGTTTGGCAGTGGCCCCAATCTTCTACTTAAGACCACAGGTCCTGTATCATGGTTGTTCTTTAAAGACCAAATCTCTCAGCAGATACAGATTATTGCTCTTTCTTTTTGCCTCTTCAGACACAGGGAGTGGTAAAGTGTACCTATTTTTAATAGTCTCTTGGTTAGTTCACCATCACTTGTTGGTTAATTTAACCCTGTTCTCACCTTTGTGTACAGTTCCAACATTTAAGGGTCCAAGTGTCCAATGCTTCAAGTCCCTGTAATACAATTATAGTAGTTGCTGGCATAAAGAAGGTGAACTAACATTATATACTTTGAATTATTCTCCTCTTTGAAATATTGGTATAGACTAGAAAGTTTCTCTTG
Organism: Platanista minor; assembly: GCA_004363435.1. NCBI lineage: Eukaryota > Metazoa > Chordata > Mammalia > Artiodactyla > Platanistidae > Platanista > Platanista minor. Next base: position 17,892 of record RJWK010027206.1, read on the forward strand.
ATGCCACAGTTCTATAACCGAAAAAATATTTTCCTTATGTCTGAAAGAGTGATTACACCAGAAATATTATTGAATATATTTTGTGGATAAAATATTCAATATCAGGATCTTAACTAGATATATAATTGAACTGTTTAAAAGCAAAAGACTCACCTAGCATTGTTGTTTTATATAAGTTTTATTTAACCCCTGAAATAGATTTGTGAGTAAAAGTTTCTAAATATCTGATGTCAGAAAAATACCATTTTACATTTTATAACACTTTACACTTTATGGTACTTGGGCATATGTTAAATTGTCATCTTTTCTATGCCTCTAGAAATAGTCATTATTGCCTATATTTGCTGAGGATGCAAAAGGTTAGGAGACTTGTCATCTAATAACTGGTAGAATTGGGACTCAACTAGCAATATTTCTTTTGCTTTCTATAACATGCTATAATTTCCAATTAGAACATTTTTTAGATGTTGGCATTGGAGAAAGTTCAATTGAGCATTGGCTGAGATGTAAACAGATATTAAGCCTACCTGAGGGGCAAGCTGTGTAGGCTTGAAAACCATTCTTCAGGTTCAATATATAGGCAAACCGAAATTATCCTTGGGAATGACTTCATGATGTCTGCATCCTTAAGTAAATGTCAGTTCTTTCTTGGTGTCCTGAAAAGACATTTAAACTTCCAAATGTTCCTCCAAAGTTCAAATGACAAATGTATGCCATCTGCAAACTGCAATTAAGGACATTAAAATATATCTAAAAGGTTACTTCTCGCTTACTCTTAGGTTGTTAAAAGCAGGAAAAAGTGTTCCTTTAAATCTAACAATGAGAAAGAGTGAGAAAAGCTCATAATCAAAACCTCTCTTGAACCCACGAGAGAGCTAAGGTTGCAAGACACCTAAATAGCCATAGAGGTACCCATCTTGCTTAAATGAGAAACCTGGTACATTGTTCTATTGTGATAATAGAGTAGACTGGGCTGCAATGCAAGTGAATAAGAATTCAGATAAAATTTTTCATTAATGTTAAAGGCCAAATGTTGTCTTTCACAAGAATATAGAACCTCAGGGAGCCACAGACACAAAGGACATTTGCACTACTATAATGGCTCCACTTCATGGACTTTCATTAGATATTCAATAAGAAATTTGCAAGGCAGGATAGGAACTCAGAGACAGTGTCTTCTCAGTGGTACATGTCTGGGAGAGGAAAGTGCTACTTGTGTAGAAAAGGCAGAAACTCTGCTCAAAACTCAAAAAAAGAAAAAAAAGAAGAAAAAGAAAAGAGAAAATTCTCTTAAGCCCCTGGATGTAGGGCTGCAAACCCTTTCTCTTCCTGGGCATAGATTAAGAGCCACTGTTGTTGAGGAAAGGAAAAATGGAGTGGAGGGATATGGGAGATCTTAACTCCTGGATCAGAGGCAGTACACTGCCTTGAACCCAGATGATTAGTGATATCCCAAAGCAGCAAAGGGGGCAGATCACTGAGAAAGGCCTATCTTTCAAACTCAAAGACACTAAACCTGCCTTAGAATGAGACTAGACAAGGACACGGGACAAATAAAAACTGCCCCCATTGTCAGTTTATAGCAAACTCCCCAAAATAAAGATCTAGGAGGAGAAAGAGCATGCCAGTTTCCAGGCATAAATACTACGTACCTCAGTCTCTACTGCCCTACACATGCTGTCAATCCTTCAGCTAAAAACTAATGAGAGAGGCACACATACATATACACACAACCCATGACTAAAAATCCACTTGCAAGAGACAAGTAATCAAAAGAAATAGATGCAAATAGGCCTTAGCTGTTTGAACTATCAAAGGAAAAACTTAAAATAATTATGATGAATGCTAAAATCTCTAATTGAAAAAAGTAAACAATACACATGAACAAAAGAGAAACTACAACACAGTTATGGAAAATACAAGAAATATTAGAGGAAATTCTTCAGATTGAAGAACTATGGTACCAAACCGAAGCTTGTATCAACTCAATGAAGCCAAGATCACCATAAGTGGTAAAATAGAAGGTAAATATAAAAGACATATTTTTATTGTTTTAAAGTCTATAGAGATTATTGACTCACTAAAGAAAATATAGTAGTAATGAATTTCAAGTTTATACCTTATACAAAAGTAAAAAATAGTGCAAAAGATGAAAGAGAAGAATTGTGAATATATTATCCTAAGGTCATTCAACTACATGTGAATTAGTAAAAAATTATTTGAAGGTATACTGTGATTAATCAAATATGTGTATTGCAAAATCTGGGAAGACAACTAAAATATCTAAAAATTGGTATGAATAATAATAAAATAGTTGAGATAAAATAAAATTTTTAAAAATAATTAATTCAAAAGCAAACAGAGAGGCATTTTAGGGACTTCCCTGGTGGTGCAGTGGTTAAGAATCCACCTGCCAATGCAGGGGACACAGGTTCGATCCCTGGTCTGGGAAGATCCCACATGCCGTAGAGCAACTAAGCCCATGTCCCTAAAGTATTGAGCCTGCGATCTAGAGCTTGTGATCCACAACTACTGAGCCTACATGCCACAAGTACGGGAGTCTGAGTGCCCTAGAGCCCATGCTCTGTAACAAGAGTAGCCACTACAATGAGAAGCCCCCGCACCACAGCGAAGAGTAGCCTCTGCTCCCCACAACTAGAGAAAGCCCATGTGCAGCAACGAAGTCCCAATGCAGCCAAAAAACCAAAACAAAACAAAACTAAAAACAGAGAGGCATCCTTCACTATATTCTCAATTCACACAAAAGCAACAGTCAGGGAAATTATAAAAGGTAAAATGTAATATTTCAACAGAGGAGAATTTCTCCAAATTTTTTTAAAAAGGAAATATAACCAAAATAATTTGTCTGAGTGTCCCAATTGTTAGCCAAACAAGTAAAGCCATTTGTTGATGGTCACTTAATTAAATCATGCTAGCTTGGAGAAGTAGAAGAAATGTGTTCAGAGAAAATAAACATTTTTAAGACTACTAGCAGTTCAATGAGAACCACACTGGAATTGTTGAGGACACTGAGAACAGTATCAATAGCCAGTTAAAAATAAACAAATGATTTTAAGTTGTTTCTCTGCTCTTGAGAAGTTAACAAATACTTCTGATACTGATCAGTTGTTGGGTAATCAAGGAGTCAATGCAGAGTTTAAAGTGCCTGATAAAATAGCCCCTATGAAGAATCCGTGTAGAACTACTACTGGAATAAAGGTTTTCAAAAAAGTTGAGAAAATACTAACGCAGTACAATCTGAAGTAGAATCTACAAAGATGTATTAATATATTTTGGAGAAGAAAACATTTTAGTTAGGTGAATTTACAAAGTTTGTACAAATGTACAAATTGACTATTCAGTGTATTATTCATCATCAGGTACTTTGCAGAAAAATGTCAATATATTATGTGTAATTGAACCAATACTAATACTGAATTGCTTTGGGAATTACGTCTTATTTTCCCTAAACAGATGATGATGTTCTTGAATAAATTTGAAAAATTACAAGGCAAAACAAAGCTTCTATGTAAAAGTTGTACCAAGATAAGTTATTAGAAGACAACTAACACTGTTTGAATTATAAGTAATGTCAGGCTTTTTTATACACCTCTTGTATTGTCAAACTTATAAAATAATGAGATATATACTATAAACTTTATAGTGACTACTCAATTAACAAAACAAAACTTATGGCTAACAAAGGAACAAAAGATAAAATTTAAACATTAAAAGAATATTTAATTAATCCAAAATTAACCAGGAAAAGAGTAATTGAAAACAAATATCAACAGGAGTTGAAAAAAAAAACAAGATGATATATTTATACCTAACCTAGTCAAATCACATTAATGTAAATAGTTTAAATTTTAGAATTAAAAGGCAGAGTTTGTCATAATGGATTAAGAAAGTAAGACCCAACTATATGTTACCTACAGCAAACACTTTAACTACAAAAACAGAAAGTAGAAGGAGGCAAAGCATATGCCATGATAATACAAACCAAAAGAAATGGATGGCTACATTAATATCACACTGAGTAGATTTCAGATCAAAAATACTACCAAGGATAAAGAAGGTCACTGCACAATGATAAACTGATACATCCCCCAAGAGAATATAAAAATTGTACCCATTTTTTGCAACTAATAAAAGTTTTAAACTACATGAAATAAAAACTGATAGAACTTCAAGGAGAACAGATAAATCTTTGACAATTATAGTCAAAGATTTCAAAACTCCTCTGTCAAAATTAAACAGAAAATCAGTAAGCATATCAAAGATTTGAACAAACTATCAACCAAATTGACCTTATTAATAATTATGAGAAACTTTATGCAAAAATAAGAGTTCACATTCTTTTCAAGTGTACATAAAACAATTACAGAGATGGATCATATTGTGGACTATAAAACCAGACTGTGAGTTTAAAATATCAAAGGGTCAGCAAGACAGTGGAATAAGTGGTTTGCCACTTACATCCCTCCTCAGCAAAAATAATTTGACAGCCATCCATGGACAAAAGTACCCTTGTGGGAGCTTTGGGATACAGGTAGGATATTACGAAATCTTGGTGGAGCCCAAAATAAGGGGAACATTTTGAGAAGGCAAGCCCATACCCAGGTGCAGATTTGCCAGTTGTAGTCCTGACTATAGACAGGAAACATTCTTGTCCCTCTGTGGTCTTTACTATATCTCCATTTGACCATGGTCTAGCCACCAGCACAATCTACCAAGGGACATGGCCGTTGTCACACCCACCTGTAACAGGACTGTTAACATTAATCTTGGTTGTGGAGTCTGAGGCAGCCCATAACTCAGTTTCAGCCCCTTTTAGCTGGTGGTTCTGCTCATTCAGGTGCAAGGAGGAAGTCATGCACATTTAGTCCCTATAACCTTGATCTGACTGCAGGTCCAGAAACAGCTCTGTAATGGGGCTCCAGGCTCTCTCAGCCAAGTGCCAGGACAACTCCTGCTCACTCAGGGCTCTGCTGGAAGACACACCAATCTTGCTCTGAGGTAGGTCTTCTGACTTCAGTCTGACTATGGATCTTGAAACAGACCTGTAACTCACCTTAAGCCCTTCTCAGCCACAGGCTGGGAACACTCCTGCCCAGGAACCTGGGTAAAAAACATAATCATTCATACCCCTGTGGCAGGCCATCTGACCTTGATCCAAGTGTGGATCTTAGAGCAGCCCTGTAACCTGGTTCCAACCTCTCACATCCATGGTGAGGGAGCAGTCCAGCCCATCCAGGAACCTACTGAGAGACATACCTGTCCATGCCCCAGGGCTAGGCCTGACAAACTCAGTCCAACTGCAGATCATGAAGTAGCACTGTAGTCCAGCTCCAGTCTCTCAAGGTCATGGTCCAGGAATGGCCCTGTCCTCCCAAAGACCCAGATGGACACATGCCTGACAACGTTGGTCCAACTGCAAATCCTAAAGCAACTCTGTGACCCAGCTCCAGCTACACTCAGCTGTGCTCCAGGGGCAGTTCTGCCCACCCAGGAGCCTGTGAAGAGGCACATCTATCTGTGCTCTCAGTTTGCAGACCTTGGTATGTGCTGTAGCCCCTAAAGCAGGCTTGTGACTTGATTTCAGCCTCTGTCAGCCATAGGGTGGGCCCAATTCCTTTCACCCAGAGGTCAACCAAATAACTTGTTAGGAGCTCTCCCACAGACCAGGAAGTAGACACACCCATGTGCACACCTGGTAACAGGCCCACTGTAGTTCCTGAAGCAGACCTTTGTTCCAGCACCAGCCCTAATGGCCAAGGTCCTGGAAGTAGTCCTGTCCACTCAATGACCAAAAAGAATCCATGCCCACCTGAGCCCCTGGTAACAGGCCCCCAACTGTGGACCCCACTCTGGAACCAGCGGCAGCCACATGACCCAGTTCCAACCTGCTTGACTGTGATTTAGATACAATACTATCAATCCAGGAACCTGATATAAGAAGACTTTTACCTACTAAAACCAGTCTCTAAAGACAGAAGAGGTCTTTGCTCCTTCAAATGCATAGACATCAACACAAGGCTACACAGAACACAAAGAATCAGGCAAACAGGACACCACCAAAGGAAGCTAATAAACTCCAGTAACCAACCCCAAAGAAATGGAAATCTACATATTGCCTGACAAAAAATTCAAAATAATCATCTTAAAGAAACTCAATGAGATTCAAATGAACAGAGAGACACCTAAAGAAAATCAGGAAAACAATGCATGAAGAAAATGAGAAATAGAAATCATAAAAAGAAACAAACAGAAATCCTGGAGCTAAAGCATACAACAACAGAACTGAGAACTTCAACAGAGTGCTTCAACATCAGACTTGATCACATAGAAAAAAAAAAAAAAATCAGTGATCCAAATGCAGGTCATTTGAAGTTAGCCATTTAGAGGACAAAAAGTTAAAAAGAATAAAAGTAAAGAAAGCATACAGAACATAGGAAACTACCAAGTGAACTAAAAAACACAGTATGGAAATCTCAGAAGGAGAAGAGAGAGACAAAGAGGGGAGAAAGCTTATATAAAGAAACATCTGAAAATTTTCCAAATTTGGGAGGGATATGGACATTTAGATACAGAAAGTTCAAAGGACAGCAAGCAAGATTAATTCAGAGATTACCCTTAGACACATTATAATCAAATTGTCAAAATTCAAAGACAAAAATAAAATTTTGAAAGCATCTAGAGGAAAGAGACATCACATACAAGGGAAACTCTATATGTTTATCCACAAATTTCTCACCAGAAACCTTGCAGTCCAGGAGAGAGTGGGATGATATATTCAAATTACTCAAAGAAAAAAAAAATCCTAGCAAATAAGAATACTGCATCCAACAAAGTCATCTTTTTGAAATGAAGGAGAGATAAAGATATTTCCAGAGAAAGAAGGCTGTGGAAGTTCATCATGACTAGACTTGACATACAAGGAATGATAAAGGCAGCTCTTCAAGGTAAAATGAAAGAATGCTGAGTAACAGCATGAAAAAAAAAAAGAAAGTATAAAACTCACTGGTAAAGGTAAATATATAATCAAATTCAGAATATTCTAATACTCTAATAGTGGTATATAAATCATTTTTACCTCTAGTATAAGAGTTAAAAGACACAAATATTAAAATTAACTATAGCTACAATAATCATTAATGAATACTCAATATAAAAAGATGTGACATCAATAGCGTAAAATGTGGGAAGGACAGATAAAACTGAAGAGCTTTTGTATGCGATTGATATTAGGCTGCTATCAGTGTGAAACAGACTGTTATAACTCTAAGATATTTTATGTAAATATGATGGTAACCACAAAGAAGAAACCTCTAGCAGATACAAATATAAAGAGAAAAAAATGAAGTATACCACTACAAAAAAAAAAAATCACAGAAAAATACAAGAGAAGAAAGGAACAAAGAAACTATAAAAGGATTAATTTAAATTTAAAATGACAATGGTGGACTTCCCTGGTGGTGCAGTTGTCAAGAATCTGCCTGCCGTTGCAGGGGACATGGGTTCGAGCCCTGGTCTGGGAAGATTCCACATTCTGTGGAGCAACTAAGCCCATGCACCACAACTACTGAGCCTGCACTCTAGAGCCTGTGAACCGTAACTATTGAGCACACACACCACAGCTACTGAAGCCCACGTGCCTAGAGTGCATGCTCTGCAACAAGAGAAGCCACCACAATGAGAAGACTATGCACCACAATGAAGAGTAACCCTCACTCACTGCAACTAGAGAAAGCCTGTGTGCAGCAACGAAGACCCAATGCAGCCAATAAATAAATAAATAAATGTATTAAAAAAATAAAAATGGCAATGGCATGTCTTTACTTATCAATATACTTGAAATGTAATTGGATAAAATTATCTACTTAAAAGACACAGAGTGGCTGAATGGATTTACAAAAGCAAGATCCAACCATATGCTACCTACAAGAGACTCATTTGAACTTTAAGGACAGACACCAGATGAAAGTGAAGGCATGGGAAATTCCATGCAAATGGTAACCAAAAAGAAAGCAAAGGTTGCTATACTTAGACAAAATAGATTTTCAGTCAAAATTGCTAGCAAGTAACAAAGAAGGTCATTATATAATAATATAAGGGTCAATCATCAAGAGCTTATAACAAGAGTCAATATATATGCACCCGGCATCAGAGCACCTAAATATATTAAGCAAATATGAACAGAACTGACAGGAGAAAAAGTCAGCAATACAATAACAGTAGGGGACTTCAATACTCCACTTTCAACAAATGATAGAATTCAGCCTTGAATAACACTGTAGGCCAATGGCCCTAACTGACATATACAGAACAGTCTATCCAACAGCAGCAGAACACACATTCTTCTAAAGTGCATACAGAACATTCTCCAGGATAAATCATATTTTAGGCCCAGACACAAGTCTTAAAAATGTAAGAAGTTTGAAATTATACCAAGTATTTTTTTTTTTCTGACAACAATGATATGAAATTAGAAATCACTTAACAGGAGGAAAATGGAAAATTCACATATATGTGAAAAATACAGAACAAATCCTGAATGATCCATGGATCAAAAAAGCAATCAAGGGCTTCCCTGGTGGCGCAGTGGTTGAGAGTCCGCCTGCCGATGCAGGGGACACGGGTTCGTGCCCCGGTCCGGGAAGATCCCACATGCCG
>RJWK010027207.1:0-26570 GCA_004363435.1 Platanista minor
AGTATTAACACTACCTGACTTCAAGGTATAGTAATTAAGACAGGGAATAGATCAGGGGGACAGAATAGAGTGCCCGTAAGTAGACCTACACACATATGTAGACGTCTGATTTATGGTGGAGGTGCAAAAGCAGATCAGTGGAGAAAGGATAGTCTTTTGAAGACATAGTGCTGGAACAGTTGGACATCTATATGTAAAAAAATGAGCTTAGGTCATACCTCTTACTGTATATACACATTAACCCAAAATGGATCTTAGGCCTAAATGTAAGACATAAAACCAGAAAACTTAATACTGGAAAATCTTTGTGACCTTGGGTTAGGCAAAGATTTCTAAGATACAACACCAAAAGTGCTATACATGAAAGAAAATTTTGATAAGTTAAGCTTTATCAAAATTAAACACTTCTGTTCTTCAACAGACAATATTAAGAGAGCGAAAAGACAAGGCTTACACTAAGAGAAAACATTTGCAAAGCATACCTGATAAAGGGCTCTTGTAACTCTATAGTAATAAAAAGACAACCCAATTTTTAAAATAGGCTAAAGATGTGAAAAGAACCCTTGGGAAAGGAAGGTGAGCCCTTGAGAAGAGGCTCAGCATCCTGGTAATTAGGGAAATGCAGAGTCACGCCACCAGGGGGCACCTCCAGACACCCTCCAAACAAGGCAGCTGTTTAGGTTGTGACCTGTGTCTTCAAGCAAAGCCCAAGTGGTAGAGCAGCGGGAGACCCAGAGTGGGATCAGTCTTAACAGAATGACGGGCAGATTGGATCCAGGTGAAGTGCAGTACGATCTTTTTGTTGTTGGAGGACTTCTGAATTCTTTGGATTTAGTTGCTGGCTGACAGGCAACATTAAATCTTTTGGTCCTTTTTTTCTTAGCTCGGGGAGTACAGACAGTGAGGAAAGTACAGACTCTGAAGAAGAAGAAGGAGCAAAACAAGACTTGTTTGAATCCAGTAGTGCCAACCCAGAGGACAAAATGGAGGTAGACCTGAATGAACGTAAGTTGCCTTCTTCTTGCATATCAGCTGCTGTGTGTTGGAGATAGCCTACAGCATCTGAGGTGTCTTCTGAAGGAATAGTTAAGTTGAAGCACATGTTGTCCTTTGAGTCCCCTTGAAGGTTTAAGTCTCAAAGACCGGGCCTAAGGGAAGGAGCAAGTTACGCCTTTGATGGGAGAGCATCTCTTTACGGTTTGGAAACCTTCTGTGTGAGTCTGGCTAGAGGACAGAGCACACTGGTAGGTCCATCCTCTGGCTACAGAGACTAGGTACCAAAGCAAAAGGGGAAAGACCATAGATTCTGGAAAGATGAGGAAAGACTGATCTGTAGAATCAGAAGTGCACGAACAGTTTTAAATGGGTTCTTCATGGTTTATTTATGAATCCTGTAATCCTAAAGCTTGTTCAGCTAAGTGCCTATTTATGTTTTGCTACTTTCTAAGAAGACTTGTGTTAGCTGGCCTTTTAAAAATACTGTTAACTTCTAAGAGTCCAGACAAATTTTTTTGTGAAAGAGCCATGCAGGTTGCTACTAGGGCTTTCCTCAAGGCTGAAAGGGCTTCCTGTCACCCAGGAAGGCCTTTATGACTCAGTTCCAGAGGCTGAAACCCAGCTCTGGAGGTCAGGTTCAACCTCCTCGTAACCTCAGAGTTTAGCAGAAATCCAGCAAATCCCACATGTTACAGATCCAAAAACAGAGAGCCGGAGAGGAGGTACAGATCCTCTGTCCTCTCACTCCTTTCCCAGCTCACCACCTTCACGAGGACGTGATACAGATCAAATTAGCACGCCTTTATCAGGTTCCTCCTGTGTGCTAGGAGCTTAGAGCCTACTGACAAAATGGAGAGGTTTACCGTCCAGTGTGATGAGGACAGTGGGCTGGGGGAGCTCAGGGGGGGCCCCAGCTCACCCCAGGCATCTGCAGAGACCTCCCAGAGAATGGGATGCATAATAAGGACAAGTAGGGATCAGTCAGTTTGCACAGAAGGCAACTCACATGAAGGCGCAGAGCTGTTTAATATAGCTCAAGAAAAGGGTGAGGTGGTGGAGGTGAGGTGAGGCCAGAGGCCAGAAGGAGAATTTTATCCTGAAGGCTGTAATCCTCCTCCTGAGGGTTTTACTAAGAATTACAGTATTTGATCTGTTCGGAGATGATCACTGTGGGCAGCAGCGTGAGAGCTGGATTAGATGGGCTTCCTGGTGGCACAGTGGTTGAGAGTCCGCCTGCCGATGCAGGGGACACGGGTTCGTGGCCCGGTCCGGGAAGATCCCACATGCCGCGGAGCGGCTGGGCCCGTGAGCCGTGGCCGCTGAGCCTGCGTGTCCGGAGCCTGTGCTCTGCAACGGGGAGAGGCCACAACAGCGAGAGGCCTGCGTACCGCAAAAAGAAAAAAAGAGCTGGGTTAGAAAGCACACACTGGAGACAGGAAAACCGGCAAGAGACTCACCATTACATGTGAGAAATGGCGAGGGCTGATCAGGACAGGGGCCAGGCAGCAGGGAGAAAGAGACAGGCTGGAGACCCTGGTCTTTTAGCTCTAGAATGTGTGTGTGTTCACATGTCCGGTTCAGTAGTGTTAAGTATATTCACATTATTGTGCAGTAGATCCTCTAGGGCTTTTTTGTCTTGCAAGGCTGAAGCTGTACCCATTAAGCAACCACTCCCCATTCCCCCTGCCCCAGCCCCTGGCAGCCACCATTCTACCTTCTGTCTCTGTGAATTTGACTCCTCTAGGGACCCCATCTAAGTGGAATCACAGAGTATTTGTCCTTCTGTGACTGGTGTATTTCCCTTAGCACGATGCCCTCCAGGGTCATCCATGTTGGAGCGTATGGCAGGATTTTCTTCTTTTTTAAGGCTGAATAATATTTCAGAGTCTGTGGTTCTTTGAGGTCCCTGGGTGGGTGATAAGTGACTTGGAGAGAGACCACACACTTGGTAGGACTCACTACCACTGTCACGGTGACGCTGGAGCTGGGTGTGGGGACAGGGAGAGACGGAGGGGGAGCATCCTGGATGAAGGTCCCATTTACCCTTACTCGATGGGGTGTGGCCTTACAGGTCTCAGCCCTCCTGACTCTGCTCCTTGGGAAGGGCCTCCTTTGCACTGACAGGTCCACAGGGGTCGAGGTGGGGCTGGGGGATGGGGGATGCTCCTCTCCTAGGGCTCTGAGCTGCCTCACCCCCCTGACTTTGAGAGCCTCCGCCATCCCCAGCAATCTCTGTGGCTTCTTTCAGTGGTTTTTGGGACTGTTGAGTTTTTAATGTTAGACTAATTCTGGGGAGCTAATCTGGGAGAGAATATCCCAGAATGATAACAACAACAGGAAAGTCATTTTTGTGTAGCCTATAATTTAGTTATGAAGTGGAACTTTGACTTGGATGGAATGAGTCTAGAACTTTGCATATGGTAGGCAGGCAAAAATGCCTGTCAGGTTGACCCTTCGAAGGTTGCAGGTGAGGTTTTCAGACGTTGAGGTATCATCCCTTCTCGGTGCCAGTGGAGCCCAGCCGCACACACACAGAGTGCAGTGCAGGAAGCAGGCCCTCATTTAACCCTCAAGACTAAGCAGATGGTCGTATCCAAATTGAACAAATGAGGAAACCCAGGCTAAGGGGAGTTAAATAACTTGCCCAGAGTCACAGTAAGGTGGTGTGTCTGTAAAATTGGTACACTTCTGTTGGACACAGGTACTTCTTGGTCATTTGTCTCGAGGAGAATCCCCAAATAGCTAGCAGATTCCCTAGTCTAGCGTTCCTTGCTTACAGCCTGGAGCTTCCAAATTGTGATAGAAAACATCCCTGATAAAGAACAGTGGTCCCCACACCCAGCTTGTCCCAGCAAGGATTGGGGGATTCAGCATTGAGTACTGTGAAGGAAAGCATGATGTGCGGTGAGAGCGAGCAAACAAACAGACCTGATTTCATCTGAAGGGACACATCTCAGGTGTCGACATTTAAACAGAGACCGGCAGGTTGGACCCCAACTGCAGCATGAGAGGAGCAGCACAGACAGGGAGCAGCGCCCCTGCGGTCCCGCCACTCCCACCTCTGAGCGCACTCCTGTGCCTGCAGGACCTAGAAAGTCAACAAGAAAAAAACTCCTCTCTACTCTCAAAACTTCACTTCTGACACCAAATGTGGGAGTTTCCCATACAGACCATTTCCCCACACCAGCTGAGTGTCCTGTACAGCTCAGTTCAGGCAGTGACTACCTGGGCTTAGAGTCAGACCACACAGGTTAAGGGCTCAGTCCCACAAGATAGCCGCCCCGTCCCGACCAGTACTTCTGGCCAACTGGCTGTAAATAGGGAGCTCCCGTGACCTCTTTGGGTTTGATTATTTGCTAGAACCCGCTCACAGAATTCAGGGAAGCACTTTACCTACTATTACCAATTCATTACAGAGGATATTTTAAAGGATACAAAATGGACAGCCAGATGAAGACGTAAACAGGACAAGGTCCAGAAGGGCCCCTAGCACGGGAGCTTCTACCCCCATGGAGTTTGTGATGTGCCGCCCCGCCCCTGTCGCCAAACCCGGAAGCTCTGACGTCCTGCAATTTTCATGGGGACCTCGTTAAGTGGGCATGGTTGATTAAATCCTTGATCATTAGTGATTAACTTGACTTCCAGCCCCTCTGCCCTTCCAGAAGGTTGGGGGAGGGGTGAGGCGGTAGGTCTGAAAGTTCCAACCCTCTCGCCACCTGGTTGCCCCTCGCCGGCCCCCACCCTGCGGCTGTCCAGGAGCCCCCAGCCGCCAGTCATCTCGTCAGCACCCGTCTGCAGGGTGGCCGTGGAAAGCATGAGTGTGGAGCGTGGCCGGGCGTGGACTGGGAAGCATTAAGGTTGTTTCCAGTTTACTGCAGTTGAATAGCCAGCGTGCTTTTCTTTAAAAAAAATAAACTATTTATTTTGGAATAATTTTAGATTTACAGAAAGGTTGCAGAGATTGTCAGGGAGTGGCTGTATACCCTTCACCCATCTTCCTCCCGATGTTAATATAACCTTGGTACATTTGTCAAAATTAAGAAATTAACATCAGTGTGTTCTTTTAATGTGTGGCTTTGTATTCTTGTGTGATAATCTCTATTGGAAAAATATCATAGAGGGGAATTGCCAAGGGATCAAAGGGAACAAACACACAGTTTTATAACAGGGTAGATGTCACCAAACTGCCATCCAGGTGGCTGTACCATGTCTGCTTCTACCCACGGTGTATTCGAGTGCCCTTGGCCCACAACTGCGGGCTTTTCATCATTGCACATCTGTTTTTGAAAAATACTTGTGTTATAGTAAAACTACTGAGGTGTTCTCAAAATGAAATCCTTCCCCTCTTTTTAGCGCCCAGCTGGTCAGCCAGCTTTGATGTCCCCATGGAGACAACGCACGGTGCTCCCTTAGACTCTGTGGGCTCTGACGTCTGGAGCACAGAGGAGCCAGTGCCGACTAAGGAGACAGGCTGGGCTTCTTTTTCCGAGTTCGCGTCTTCCCTGAGGTGAGCGTGTGCACCAGCTCTCTAAAGCTTTCCACCCGAGAACCGAGGATGTTGACACTGTTTGTCACCCTGATTTTCTTCCAGGTTGAATATAGTGCCTTACACAAGATGGAACATCAACAGGGGGAGATACTGACACAGCTATGAGTTACAAGAAAAACAGGCCTCCTCCTCCTTTCATCCAGGATGAACGGGGACAGGAGTAGATCATAACAAAGTAGGCTGGGGAGATACGGCCAGCAAGCCAGTCAGCACAGTGCTGATGAAGGTGTCGGGACAGGCTTGGGAACGAGGTGAAGCCAGAGAATTCCTGGCAGACACCTCAGTGTGGAATGTTACAGGAAAATGCAGAATATATCTTGAATTTAATAGATAATATGAGCTTGTGTTTCACTTGTAGCTTGGTCTAGTGCTGTAAATTAAGGGGTGTGACAGGTATGGCTGTCAGTCTTGTTAATTGTAATTCTCAGTAACAGCAACCTGTCATTTTGTGGTTTTCCTGAATAACGTTGTCAGCATTTGAGTGTTAACCATGGATTTCATGTCTTGTTAGACTTAATTTGGTTTGATTAACGTCGTTTTATTTCATCTACTGAAAAACAGTCAATCTCCAGCACCCCGTTTGAAAGACTTTGTTGCTTTCCCCATTCTAACCGCTGATGTTTTTAAACAGTCACCGGTAAAAGAAAAGATAAGAAGACAAACTGTTACGAACTAGCATGCGCTGCTGTTACAGACAAACCAGCGGGGAGGCTTCCCAGCACCTCTAATAATAGCAGTGAGCCGTTATTCAGAGGTGCAAGTGAGACTTATGGAAAGTATCTCCAAAATGTGATGAATTATTTCACTGACTCTTCCAGTGCAGGACAATCAATGTTTCCAGCTCTTGCTTTTCTGGTTGCTTGAGAATGTCGTTGAAGCATCTTGCTTCCCTTTACAAGCCCTTGTGCACAGGCCAGGTTTTCTCATTAAATATCATTAGGACGGCCAGGCCCTCTAGGCAGTTAGGCTTGAGGTGATAAGGATTTTTTGTAAAAATGGCACCGTAGATACAGTTCATATTGTACAGTGTACGCACTGCTGTCCCAGCCCTGGGAGCCTGGTGATTTATGTGACCGTGAGGGGCTGGGGGCATTTTGGAACTGTCTAGAAACCTCTGAGAAGTCCCTGTGTGACAGCCCTGCTGATTTAGCAGAATATCGGCCCACCCACACTCATCTGCTACTCCAAGCCGCCGTTCGTCTGTGCTTAGATCTGTGTGTCATTCGTTGGAGTCTATAACCAACTGTGTCTCCCCAGTGGGATATTGGAACTGATGTTCAAAGGTTTTTTTGGGAATAATGATAACCGAGGTCTGTTTCCCACTGCTAACCTCTGAATTTTCTCTCTTCTAAAAGTACAAAAGACTCTTTAAGGAGCAGTTCTCCAGTGGAAATGGAGACCAGCACGGAGCCAGTGGGCCCACTGGCGCCCAGTGTGGCTGCGCTGGCAGTGCAGCCGGAAGGTGGGTGCAGAGAGCGCCGGGGCACAGCCTGTGGGCCGCTCCTTTGGTGGTTGTTCACACTGTAGCTTTATGCTGAGTTTTCTAGATCGGAAAAGTAGTCTTTGTCCACAAAGCAGGTTTTTTTTAAAAGTTCAGGGGCTCCAAGGACCCAGGAAAATGGGATGGTGGGTCTGATGTGCGCAAGGCTATTGAGGAAAAGAAGTTGTGTATGTTTGCCAGAACCACAGCATGCTGATCCTAGAACAGTAAGGGATCTAAGTTACCAGTCATTCGGTTCCCTCAAGAGAGGAAAGGAAACAGGCCCAGAAGGGATGAATGACCTAGCTTATAGCACCCAGGGTGAATAAAACCAGAACTAGTCATGTGTGCTCCAAGCCCATCTTGCACCCAGCTCTTTCGTCCCTTGGAGTTTGCTTGCTTGGTGCACGTGTGTATGTCTGGGCACATTTCAGGCTCTGTGGTGGCTTATTTTCTTCCCACCTTTGTGAATAGATGAAATGGTCGAGGGTATCCAGTGGCTGTCTTTCTCAAGACATGCACTTGTTCCTTGCATAGGCCCTGAACTATTTTCAACCTGATGAGGGGCGTGGGCAGTGGGGGGAGAGCACGGAGGTTAGGGGGGAAGGGGCGAGGAGTGGGCGTGGATAGTATGTGGAGGAAACAGAGAAGTCAGTCCTTAGAAAAGGAAATTGAGGGCACAGGAACCAAGCGGCAGGAAATTAATAAATCCAGAAATTAGTATTTTGTAAACATTCTATATAGATGACCGAATTTATCCCTCAGCGGTTCTACAGGTGGCTTCAAATACCCCCATTTTGTGGATAAGAAAACTCAGGCCCAGGTTGGGTGCTTTGCCCCGGGCTCTGAGGTTGGTAAGTGGTAAGGTGGGTGAGGCTGGGTGTGAATTCAGGAAGTCTGACTTCAGAGCCTACACTCATAACCAGTATACCCCATGGCTCCCTCTTATAGAGCAAAGAAATAATCCACAGGGAACCACAAAAAGGTAACTTTAAAAAAAGAAAAGAATAGGACCCAAGTGTGGGACAAGTGAGAGGAGGGGGGGTGGGGCGAATGAGAAGGGTGCATGGATGAACCGTGAACTGGGTTCTGGTGGTTGTGGCTGTCGAACATACGACCGCTCGTCTGTCCTGCGCTGGGAACTGGAGAACAGGAGGGGCAGGAGGGTTGGCTGGGAGAAAGTTGGGAGACTCGGGGGGACTCACCGGCCCTACGCTGTGGGGAACCCACGCAGCTTCTGTGGGCATCGCTAAGAGGCAGCAACAGGCAGATCATGTCGCTTTTCTTCTTCAAGCAGTAGAGGTAACGTCGGGCGGCTGGGTCTGCACAGGTGTTCGTGACGTTCAGCTGTGTGTCCTTTTCAGCGCCAGGCAGTGTGGCCATGGAAGCCAGCTCTGATGGAGAGGAGGATGCAGAAAGTACAGACAAGGTAACTGAGACAGTGATGAATGGCGGCGTGAAGGAAACTCTGAGCCTCACTGTGGATGCCAAGACAGAAACCGCGGTCTTCAAAAGGTAACCAGGGCTACAGTGTGCTGGCAGCTTCAGGTTGTTGGAGGGGCGGGGGGAGGCGGAGGGGAGAGAGACCGCAGATATTAACAGCTTTAATTTGATTCATATGTGGGTTCAGACATTAGCCTGACATCTTTCTAATATCTCCGTTAAATTCATTGAATCTTAACGAAGAGATGGAGTTTGGGTCGTTAAGTGTGTCCCCCCCCACCCCCCGTTTTATTTAAAGATTATTTATTATTTGTGGCTGCGTTGAGTCTTCATTGAGGTACGCGGGATCTTTTGTTGTGGCGCGCAGGCTCCTCCCTAGTTGCGGCGTGTGGTTTTCTCTCTCTGGTTGTGGCACGCAAGCTCTGGTTTGCGGCACATAGGCTCTAGTTGAGGTGCACGAGCTCAGTAGTTGTGATACGCGGGCTTAGTTGCCCCGCGGCACGTGGGATCTTCCCCGACCAGGGGTCGAATCTGCGTCCCCTGCATTGTAAGGAGGATTCTTTACCACTGGACCACCAGGGAAGTCCCACCCCTCCCCTTTTAATAGTGTTTAGAAGACTGTAGATTCAGAACACTGATGGATTCAATAATACATGAGTATTAAAAACTGACAATCTCTAGCCATGATAGGAATTGCACTGGATACAGGCATGCTGCAAAGCTTGGACCACCTAAGCCAAAGGTTTGGTACTATACAGATCATTTTCTGCAGACATAATGCAGCCAGCAGAATTCAGTAGCAAAATGATAGCTTTAAAAAAACATATTTGGAAATTAGCCTCACTTATAAACTCATGGTTCAACAAGGAATCATAATGAAGATGAAACACTTAAAACTGAAAGAGTAATGAAAAAGTTCTATCAAAACCTACAGACTGCAACTAAACCAGTGCTTAGAGCTCTGGTCTCCATCTTACACAGACCCTTTCAGATCACGAGAAGTAATGCTTCCCAACTCATGAAGTCAAGCAAAGCATGAAAGAAAAAATAATTGTAGGCTAATTTCATGTGTGGGTCTATCTGTAGAACACTTTAAAGTTAAAAGCTAGCAAACCAAATCCAGCAATGTGTTTTTAGGTCATGATCAAGGATGTATCACATGAAAGTAGTAAGGATGTTATAACATTGTAAAGATTGTCGAAGGTAATTCACAGATGAAAGGATAAAAACCCTTTGGACCTTCGGTAGACAGAAAAGCATTTGATAAAAATTAAAGTTGTTGGGCTTCCCTGGTGGCGCAGTGGTTGAGAGTCCGCCTGCCGAGGCAGGGGACGCGGGTTCATGCCCCGGTCCGGGAAGATCTCACATGCTGCGGAGCGGCTGGGCCCATGAGCCATGGCCGCTGAGCCTGCGCGTCCGGAGCCTGTGCTCCGCAACGGGAGAGGCCACAAAAGTGAGAGGCCCGCGTACCGCAAAAAAAAAAAAAAAAAAAAAAATTAAAGTTGTTTGTGACTATTTAGCAACCTAGGAATAGAAAATAGCTACTGATAAAAGTGTCTACTGAAAGTCTACAGCAGATTTTATTCTTAACGGTGAAGCATTATTTTGAAGAATTAGTCCCTTCAAAGACATGACCCAGACAGCAAACCCTGCAGTGACTGCTTCTCTTCAGCACTGTGCTGCTGGTCTTAGCACACGCAACATAAACAAAAACAGATTTGAAAGAGATAAAATGGTTATTGTTTGTAGGTTATGATTTTCTACATAAAAAATTCCAGTGGAATTATACGTAAATATTAGAATTAGGAGGAAAGTTTAACAAGTTTACTTGTTAAACTGGATGCACTCACAAATCAATTGCACCTTATAAGCCAACACAGGATGTCTTAGATGTGTCCCTCCCCCCTTTTAAAAGAAAAGTTAAACATTGTCTGTAACTAAGACTGAAAGAAACAAAGGCCTAAATAAACAGGGAGATGTACCATGTTTGCTAATGGGACGATATCTTTGGCATTTCTTAACAAATCTATAAAATGAATGTATTTCTCATCAAAATCCCAATGGAGTTTTTATGAAAGGGAGAAGCAGATTGTGAGAGTCCCAGAGAAAACCAAGGGGAGCCAAGAATAGCCAAGATCATGTTAAAGAGAGTAAAGTGAGGGGGCTTCACGGTATTAGGCAGCAAGACTTACTATTATTGAGATGATGTGTGTGACCTAGGCACAGAGTTGTACAAACAGACAGACCCCCTACGCTTATGTGTTAGGGTGACAAAAGCTGGTGAGGAAGGAAGGGACTAATAAATAGTGATTATCCAATGTTGGAGAAAAATGAAATTAAATCTCTCTCTCAACATAAGTATGAAAGGCTACAACTTTCAGAAGAAAGCATAAGAGAGTATCTTACAACTTTATGGTAAAGGGTTTCTTAACCATAAAAAAGCCAAACCATAAGGGGAAAGATTAATAAGTTTGACTTTATTTAATTTCTAGTATTCCAAAAGACACAATAAAATGAAAAGACAAGCCGTAACCAGCAAAGAAACATGCAGTAGCAGGATATAGGAAGAACCTAATATCAAAGGAAGAGACACAATCTAACAATAACTTTTTCTTTTTTTTTTTTTTTTTTTTGCGGTACGCGGGCCTCTCACTCTTGTGGCCTCTCCCGTCGTAGAGCACAGGCTCTGGACGCGCAGGCTCAGTGGCCATGGCTCATGGGCCCAGTCGCTCCGTGGCATGTGGGATATTCCCGGACCGGGGCACGAACCCGTGTCCCCTGCATTGGCAGGCGGACCCCCAACCACTGCGCCACCAGGGAGGCCCTAATAACTTTTTAAACTTGGCAGAGGGTACAAACAAGCCATCATTGGTGGAGGAAAGCAAGGAGCAGGCTAAACGGGTCAGCCTCAGCCTCGTGTCAGTGACAGTAATGATTCAGTGCTATTCCATGCATTTTTGTTTGTTTGGGCTGTGCCATGAGGCATGTGGGATCTCAGTTCCCCAAACAGGGATGCCCCCTGCAGTGGGAGCACAGAGTCTTAACCACCGGAACGCCAGGGAAGTCCCTCCATGCATGTTAATCTATTAATTCCTATCTAAATTGTTACAGAAAATAGAAAAAGTGCAAAAGCTGCCTGGATTTTTTTATGAGGCAGTGAAATCTTAATTCCAAAACCAGATAAGGATAATCAGGGAAAATGATCAGCTTATGTCACTTACAAGCAAACTAAATGCAAACATCCTATATAAAATATTCGCTGACTGAACCCGACAGTATACTAAAAATAATTCATAATGATCAGTTAGAGTTTATCCCTGGACTGCAAGGATGGTTCAGCATCAAGAAATCTGTCAGTGTAATTATTCACTGCATATTAATAGAGTGAAAGAGAGTCATTTGATGTTTTTGATGAAGCTTTTGAAAAAAAGCTATATATGATTAAACACTGAGCAAGTCAGGAAGAGAAGTGAACTAAATACCAAAATACTACACCAAAATGTATACTTAATGAAGAAATTTTAGTTGCATTAACTTTAATGGAAGGAGCAAGTAGGGATGCCCATTGTCACTGCCACTGTATAAGCAGTCCTGGGGAGTGTTAAGAAGAAAGGAAAAAGAAATAGAGGTATGTAGGTAAAGATGAGATGGGAAGTGATGAAACTGATCATTTGCAGGTGATAATGATCAGCTACAGCTAGGTCAGTAGCACACTTGTAAGATTTCAGCAAAGCTGCCAGGTAAGAGAGCAATTTAAAAAACCAGTAGCAGGACTTTCCTGGTCGTGCAGTGGTTGAGAGCCCGCCTGCCGAAGCAGGGGACACAGGTTCGTGCCCCGGTCCGGGAAGATCCCACATGCCGCAGAGCGGCTGGGCCCGTGAGCCGTGGCCGCTGAGCCTGCGCGTCCGGAGCCTGTGGTCCGCGACGGGAGAGGCCACAACAGTGAGGGGCCCGCGTACCGCAAAAAAAAAAAAAAAAAATCAGTAGCCTTTCTCTACATCAGTAATAAGCAACTAGGTTGTATATATAATAAAAAGGAAAAGTGCTAGTCACAAAATACATCCAACTATAAATTATTTAGGAATTATCTTAACCCAGATATCTATAGGGAAAACTCGAAAGTGCTAATAAAAGAAGCCCCAGGAGAAGATCTGGACAAGTGAAGGCCACCACAGCGACATGGGGCAGCTCAGTGCTGCAGAGACACCCACCATCACCAAATGAATCCGTAAGTTTGGTGCAGTCCCAGGCACAATTTCAGTTGGATTTTTAAGACACTTGATAAACACATTCTAAAATTCATGTGGAATAAAAAGTTTCCCAGATTGCTTAGAGAGCCATGGGAAGGTTAAATAAGAGACTTAACCCTGGCAGTACTGGTCATGCTGCAAAGTCAGAATACTTAAAACAGTGTGATGTTAGCAGACAGATAGTTAAAGGGGCCACTGTGGTGAGAGAGAGCTCAGTCCCAAGGCGGATGGCGTAGCAGGTGATGGAGGTGGGCTCACTCCAAGGGAACCAGTGAAGCCTGAGCACGAAGGGTGAGAGCACACGTGCAGCGCCTCCTGTGTGTCCAGCGCTGTGCCACGTGTTTCTCACGTGTTAACTCGTTTCTTTCTTTCAAGGACCCTATAAGACAAGTACCATGGCTATCATCCCACTTTCCAGATGACGAAAATGAGATACTGGAGTTAAGTGATGTGGCCAGAGTCTCGTGGTAGTTAGAAGAAAATGCAGTGTATCCTGACCTGTGGACAGAGAAGGACTTCTTTTTCAAAACAAAACAAAGTAACCTCCAAAAGCATAAACCTCAGGCGAAGAATAGAATTGGATTACATCAAATTTAAGAATTTCTGGTTAATAAAGTATTGTAGACAAAATTAAGAGGCAGATGGCAAATTGAGGGGGGGAAAGCTTACAGCTCTAAATCAGTCAGAAGTTAACATTTAATATTCAAACCAGTAACGAAAAGATGTAGAAAACCCAAATCAAAAAATGGGCAAAAAGTATCATCAGGCAGTTGACAGACAAGGAAACCCAAAGGGGCAAAGCTAAGAAGAGACACTCAGAACTCATTCGTTAACCGGACGCCTCTCACTAGACTGGCAGGAGTTGGAAAGGGGGGAAAGGCCGGGTATTGGTGGGGCTCTGTGGCTACAGGAGCCCTGTCGCCCTGCTGGTGGGCATGCTGGTTGGAAGGGTGACCAGCATTTTCCACCCCTGGGTGTAGAGCCCTGAGAAAGTGTCCCAGCGGGTCCACTGGGGCCCCAGCAGGCAGTGGCAGCGTTGCAGCCCTGTGCACAGAGGCACCGGTCGCTGTGAGAACGCGGTGGAACGGGAGGTGTGCGCCATGGGATGCTGTGCCACAGGCAGCGGGAAAAGACGGCCCTCCAGACTGTGCTGGTACAGAGATAAATGCAGGGAGGGAGGTGTGCGGTTCCAGGCCAGTGTTGTGTCTCAGAATACACGTACAGGAATGAAAGTAACATGTATTGGACGCATCAGGATAGTTGCTTTGGTGGGCAGGGAGTGGAGAACGGGGATGAATTAGGAGGAGTAATGAACTAGACTTCCGTTCACTTTCCTCCTTGTAAATTGCCAGACCCTTCTGAAAGCCATCAGGAAGTCATCCTAAAGTTGAGGTTTTTCATAAGCAAATCTGGGACAGGACCGCACACTAAGAATCATGGACTGTCCCAAAGGGAACCTTTAGCTGCCCTTAAGCTCAGTTTAGTGCCGTCTTGAATTGTGTCAAAATGGGAATGCCAGACACAAAATAGGCAGAAGTCTAAATGCCCAGCCCCCAGACAGTTGACAGCATTTGCTCCTTGTCTTTCTCTGCAAGAGCTCTCTAAGGGGAAAATCATCCTTTCATGTTTTGTTTCCCCAAGCCTTCTCTGTGACCCCTCAGGACCGGTTTTTACCTTTCTGGACACTGTTCCTGGCCCTCTTTCCCTTCATGGTTTGTCCTTCTCACGCACTGTCAGAAGACAGCTCGAGAAGTTTGTCCTGGCTCAGGCTGCATGGCCTCCTGCTCACGTGACATCAGCCAGCAAGCCGATGGGGGGCTTGGCCCTGAAGGCAGAAATCTTTAACTAAAGACTCATTCCTTCAAACAGGTTCATTTGACACCTTCACCGAGTCTGCAGTTTTGCTTATGTGCAGTCGTGGACATATTATTCCCCCAAATACCTCATTTATAGGAGTATTCTGAAACTCTTGTACATTTCTTTTTCTGTTTTGCACACTTGGCTTCAGAGTGTTGAAATCCTACCGGTATGTACAGTGATGTGGGAGCATTCTTTACCAGACACCAGCTGCATTACATCGTCCCTCTTTCGGCTCCCAGTTGTGTGTGATCCTTCCCTTCCATGGTTTCCCAGTCGTGTCTGTGGTCCCTGTGATCCCCCTCCCCGAGCATGCTCAGCCCCGGGGCTTGGATCCATGGCCGTCATGACTTCCAGAGCCAAATGCATGCGCCCTCCTCCTCCACCCGGTGCTGCTGCGTTGGGCGTCTAATGCTGCCTGTTGTCCTCTTTACTGCAGTGAGGAAGGAAAACTGTCTACCTCTCAAGATGCTGCTTGTAAAGATGTGGAGGAGAGCCTGGAGACGGCAGAGGGGAAGTCTGCAGCCCCCCGGCCCCCCAGCAGCAGCCCGGAGCAGAGGTAACTACCTGCTTCCGGCCGTCCTGCCTGAGCCCTGCTCTGGCTTTGTCTCCTGGGAGCTGGGAGGGAAGTTGGTATGGTGGTGGGGGGTCGTTACAGTTGTCCTCAGGTGTTCAGTGACTTGCACAGAAGCATTTTCTCAGTTCCGTATGGTAATCAGGGTGACTGAGCTGAGAACTTAGATGAAACAGTTCATCTCCTCCTGCAGAAGCTGAAAACTAACTGGTTTTTGGAGATTCAGTAACATCACTGGCTCTTTGAGAAATTATTTGGGCTGGAAGGGTCTCTCATGCTGGCATATCCCCACCCCACCCCCCTTTTTTTTTTCTTGATGAGGCACCAGGTTGAGGCTGATACTGAGCCCTTCCAGGATTGGGTTCCCTAAGCGCTGTAGTCACCCAGCTGCCAGGCACACACAAGCGTCTGGCTCCCTAGTGCCCGGTCCCCACAGATGTGTCCACGTGACACACGGGAGGGCTTTCCCGGAGACGCTTTCATATGTGTGGCTAAATACTCTCTCAGATGAGTCCCTCTTTGGTTTTGTTTCTGCAAAATATTTATCTTGTCCGGATGAAGTGTGAAAATCCCACCACCAGAGCCAAGGGATTTGAAATGTGACGTTATCTGTCTAGTCACCTTTTGCTTAGACCGAGCCCATGGTCTGGAGGGACAGGCCCAGCCAGAGTCCCAGCCCCCAAGGGCCACCCTGGGCTGTGTGCAGCCCCGCAAGCAGGGCAAGGGCGGCCTCCTGTTGCTCCAGAGCTTGCATGGGAAGTTGAGGACTTGCCCTTGGAGCACAAGGACCTTCGCTCAGCGCTGTGCAGACTGAACTGTTTTGATTAAGTGTATCCAAGTTTGTATATTCCTTCCATAAGGAGTAAAGTAATTTTTAAAGCCATTTCCAAGAAGTACTTTCCCTCTCACCTGACGCCCCCAGATCTAGGCGTTTTAGGGGCAGTGTAACCAGTGGGAACCAGCAGGGGGCACTCTCTGTTCACTGGTCAGTAAACCTGTATGTTCCTAGTGTAGCAAACCCTGCTTTTGTTTTCTCATGGAAATTACAGCTGGGATGAGGGGTTTGCTTTTGTAATTAAAAACTTGTGTGTGTGTGTATAAAACAAGTTAATCATAAGAACTACTTGTGTGTGCTGGCTCTAGTGGCGGCTTTGGGAGGAGGAGACAGGATGGCACTCTGGCTGCAGGGGAGCCAGCCCCAGCTGTGCATCTAAGGGTTTGGGCAAGTCTCTTTTTTGCCTAGATCCTCTGTAGGTGTAATAACCTAAGCAGTCATTGTCACCTCCCTAGTGTCTCCCTGTAAGTTTCCTTTATATGGAGAGCTGCCTACAAGATATCTGTCTAACCTGTCCCACTTTGGAGTCGTTGCTCCTGGAGTGTGTTCTTGGGTTCTCTGACATGAGTGATACAGCCTGCCTGTGGGATCGGTTACTGGGCTCTGGAGTGCAGAAGTGTTTGCCTCGGGGGGACCCACTTGCTCTTCGTGCAGAGAAACATCTGGGATGAGGAGCCCTGCCTCTCCCAATCTGCAGGACTCAGGCAGTGGAGGAAAAAAGTGGGGAGAGCCAGTGGGAGAAGAGGGGGCATCACTTGTCTGCCTGTCCTTCCTCTGTCCAGCACACATATGGAGTGCAGCAGCCACTGGTTTAGGCCTGGTGATAAAGCAGTAGCAAAACAGACCCCACGGATAATATATAGGGACATGAAGACTAAATAAAGCTGGATGAAGGAATAGGAGTCCCACTTTAGGTAGGGCAGTCGGGGCATCTGAGCTGCTGTTTTGGCGGGGACAGAGGTAGGTTTTCTGATGTGTCACATTTGCATTCTAAAAGCAATTTACGGCACTGTTGACAATGAAGATAGCCATTTGGGACTTTCTGTATGCAATCTTACCGAGATGGTTCCTGTCGCAACCAAATACTAATTTTGAGGTTGACACATGTGCACTATTGCACGTAAAGCTTTTCATTGCCACAAAATTTTATTTTTCAGTATTTATCAAGTATGTACGGTATCTGTGCCAGCAGTGTGCAAACAGGTACCTTGCATACATTGTGTACTTACCTCTTGGGGGGGGGTGTTTATTGTCCCCCTTTTACAGGGGGAGAAAACAGCTGAGAGAGGTTAGGACACGGCTCGTAAGTGGCGAAGGCAGGGCATGTGCCCGGTTATGTCTGGTTCCCGAATGCTAGTGCCTGTGTCTCTGGGATATGTTGAGACACCATGGAATGTAGGTAGAGTCTGCTTTGTGAGAGAAGCTGACTTCGTGGGTCTCTGTTAGGATTAGCAGGGATCTGAAGCACTCTGTAAAGTTGGAGTGCCAGTTCAAGAGTACTTGTGCTTCCCAATTTCAGCTCTAAACATCTTTTCCCAAGTCTCGTTCATAAGATGTAGGTCACATTGTGGTTCGGCAGGAAGGTCCTGGGTACCCTGTCACCACTTTGTTCCTTTCGTATCCCCCTCTCTCCCCACCCCCACCCCCCGCAGCGTCACCCCTGATGTTTGCTTCGGGGGAGCATGTCTGTTAAAGTGCACACCTTTGTTCTCAAAGTTGGTCCTTTTACAAACTTTTGTCGTTCCCCCTCCCCAGCCCCCAGTAGCAAAATCCTATTTTTATCAAGTGAAATTTTATGTGGATTGCAATATACAGAACAGAGAAAAAGCTGTTTTGAAGGAGGGATGAGCAAATAGCTCCTGAAGGTTCGGGGACCACAGACCAGTCTGTCCCTGTGCTTCTGAGAGGCTGAGGTGCGGTGGGTCTCACGGAGCCCCAGCTCCGCTGCAGCCCTTGCTAAGTGCTTAGTTCACCGGAGCTGAAGCTTAGAGCTGTTCAGTTAGATTTTCTGGAGCTTTAGGAAAATTCATTTAAGAAGCATTTCATAAAGTAACTGGCTTAGTGCAGGCTTTGTGCTAGGCGCTGCGTAGACAATATTCAAATAAACGCTCCCCACCCTCGGGGAGCTACACGGAGTTGGTCTCACCCCGCAGGACTGAGCAGTCAAGCATGCCGGGCGATGCGGCGGTTAACGGCCCCGTATGATGAGCGAGCTCCGCTGCCGCCGCTGCTGCTGCTGCTGACCGGGGACCGCAGGCGCCACCGTGCGGGGTCCGGGGCTGCGTCGGGAGCCCGCCGAGCCACCGCTGCTGCACTCACTCTGCAAGGGATCAGGACCAGCAACCTTTATATTCTAGAGTCTAAGACGTTGTACAGAGAAACCAGAAGTGTACAAATATTGCACATTGACAAATACCAAGAATTTTTGCGTATGTTTATATTGTATTGTTCTAAATAATGGGTAGCCTGTGAAATAAGATCTTGCCACCCATGTAATAATAGTAGTCATACTATAGTTAAAATGGCTGTAAGAATAGTTTTATAAAAGTGAATACACAGATCTATTGTATTTGAAGCATAACTATTTGACAATTATTAGTGTGACCAAAGTATTAGGCAGTTTTCATACATTTTTCACCTTGTACAAAGTTCTGAATTCATTTTTCTTCCAGGTTGGCGAGGAGTTATAGGATTGAGATGCCCTCTAAGTGTTATTTTGGTTGTTCTAACTTACAAAAGTGATTTTGAATAAGAAATACTTGGTGTTCTTTTTATAACCAGTTTTTGATTGGTAACTGTTTTCTGTATTGTTTAAAGCGGATCAAAAAATGTAAGTCTATTGGTAGAGATTAAGTATTTATTGCTACAACTTAGTTGATAAATTGATGTTATTGTAAAGCCATATGTTCTGTTAAAGTCTTGTTTGCTTGAACTGATTATCCCTACAGGTGAAACACTAGAATATTTGGAGTGTACATGGCTTGTGGTTTGGGTTTCTTTTGTTTTTGTTTTTTGTTTTGTTTTGGTTGTTCATCTGCCTTTTAACCCATTCACCAAAATTTACCTTGTTAACAAGCAACACCAATGAAAGTTTCAGAGCAATCTGCGTATCTCACCTCCCTAAATCACATTAGGCAAGTCAGTGGAAAAATGCTCGTGCTGCTAATGGAATTAGAGTGCGTTCATTTTACAGGCTAGTGTTTTTAAACTAGAAATCAAAATCCGGCACCTAAGCATGTTAATTGTTTTACTGTACCTTGTGAGGTTTTCACTCGTAAATTCTAAACCAGTGTATTTTTTTTTTTTTAAGAACTGGTTTGTGTACATATATAGTGATTATGGATACTAATTCAGTGTAATTTATAATTTTCTATGTCAGTATAAAAATACATCACAGCCTTCTCAAACAGCTGAAGCAATATATTGTATATTGCCATATTGTCTGGTGAAAGGGTTAAATTACTTCACCTCCTGCACTTTTAGATGCAAATCAGTTTTTCATTTCTGTAATAGAAAATTATTCACGTATTTTTACATCATTTGTTTTTCCTGACCAGTATTTAAAACCAAAAGGATATTCTGAAAAATGGCCAACGATTTTTTTAGAAATAGCATCCCAAGCAGCGTGCCTAAACATTACATTGCATATGGAAATAAAAAAATCAAACGTCTAATGCCTTATTTCTGATTTACTTTTCCACTGTAAATGGTATGGAAACCCTTCATGAGGTTTCCCGAGGCAGACCTAGCCCTCAAGGACAGTGGAGTCGGCAGTGCCCCTGGGACAGACGGCAGGGCTGCTGTGCCTGGCCTTTGCGCGCCTCCTCAGGGACCCTTTCTGTTGGGAGCTCCTCTCAGAAGACACTGTCCTCGGGTGCTCTCCCCAGGACTCCAGCACTGCCCGAGGACAGGGCACCCTTCGCTTGTCTCAAGGATGCTGACTGATGCGGCCCGGACCTCGGGGACTGTGGAAGGACGGCACGCTCTTGTCTCGCCTGGTGGAGAGCTTTGCGGGCACTGGCCTGGCTCCAGGGGTGCACGCGCTGCACCTGTACCGTCTGGATTTGCTTGGCTTCTCCATCCCACCCAAGGTAAACACGGTGTCTTATTTCATCCCACCCGCCGCCGCTGATGAAAGGGCACTCAGGGTTTCTCCTTGGGGTGGTGTTTTGTTCTGCTCGACTCACGTGACAGGGAGTGGGCACGGGTGGCCAGCACAAAGGCTGTTGGGGGTGGGAGGGTGCCAGCCCCGGGGGCAGGAGCGAGCACAAGCTCACTGAGTTTCTCCTTTCATTTCTGTGGGTTGGCCGTACTGAGCGCGAGACTAACAGATGTCTACTACCCCATACCTGTGGTAAAAAAACAACAGCAAAATAAAGCCTGATTGTTTGTTTCTAGAAGTCTTCTCTTGTACCTTGCTTGGGCTTTAATAACTAGACAGGGTGTGGGGCCTTAATGAGAGAGCCACCATTGGTTTTTGACGGGTCAGGCTTCCTGACAGCAGCTCTCGTGCTTCCTGTGCACCAGATCCTGCGTCGGGGAGGCTGAGCAGCTGCACCCAGGGAAGAAGAGCCTGCTGTCCGTGGGCTCGGGGCTCCGTGTACTTTGTTCAGGGGATCTGCTGCGAGCTCGTGCTGTGTCTGTCCTCTGTGTATAACACCTCCCCAGCCTGGGGTTTTGGCATCCGGCCCCAGGAGGTAACTTTGGAGGCAAAATTTCTCAGGCGTTCCATAGTGGTGTTCAGAATGTGATGCTGTGTCACAGCTGCTCCTTTTCCCTCCTCCATCTGTTCGCATAAGCAAGTGTCCCTCTGGTTGTTATCAATCCCCCAGAGCCAGCTAGTCACCACGTCCCCCTGTGCTAGTCTGGGCACACACCTCTGGGCCCCCGGATGCCGCAGGCCCTGCTGAGCGCTCAGAGCCGTGGGCTCCGGGCTGGGGCTGGCATTCACTCACAGGCCGCCCCACCCACCCAAGGTGGAGAGCTTCTTTTTGTCTCAGCTGCTTTTTCTGTCCGATGGGGAAACCACAGCCACAAGTTCATGGACCTAAAGCACATAGAATAGTTCTTGCCTTACTGTAAACACTTCATAAATGTCAGTATGTGCTGTCTCCTCACTTCTCAACCCCCTAAGGTCACCTACTGGCCTCTCTAAATCCTGGCTTTGAGCCTGTGGTTCTGTTTACAAGCTGAACCTCCAGAAAACTCAAACACCTTCACTCCAGGCAGATGGATTTAGTCATTTTTCAGCTTCAGGGTCGGCTACCTCCCACGTGCCAGCTCTGGCCCAACACCTGTGTTTACAGGTGGTTTTCTTGGGACAGGGCTACGTCCCTTTGTCTGTCCATCGTCCACTGCTTTTGCACCATGGTGACAGGCCGGGAGTCGTGTTCCTTGTCTGGCTCCATAGCCGGTGTTCATTCTTTCCTCCGATTCGGTTTCTTCTCCCTGGATCCTGTTCCCGTCCTTACTGATACCTTTTTGGCTCGGCCATTCGTTTTCAGCAATCAGTGCGTGCTGGCTTTGCCCTTACCGTCTGTACCAGTCATTCATTACTTACCTAATGAACAGACCACACAGTGCTGCCTTTGAATTTATTACCCTAGGTGGGTTATAAATGCTTAAAGGCAGGGACCCCTCAGCTGACTATTTCATACTGCCTTACGTAAGGCATTGAGTGGTTTTGTTTTGTTTCTCCTGTACGATTCTCCACCTGTTAACAGAAAACTGAGTTCTTAAAGCACTGTTCTAAAAGCTTTATGTGCATTAACTTTTCTTTTTCACAGCAATTTTGTGAGATAGTTACCCTCATTTCACACGTGCATAAGAGGGACACAGAAGTTAAATAGTCTTGTCCAAGGATGCTCAGGTAGCAAGTGACAGAGTTGCGAAGATCAAGTGTAACACATTTAAATTTATAACAGAACAATGCTCGACTGTGTAAATGCTCAGTTAATACTGGCTGTTACAGTGCACTCCCAAACAAATCTTTCTGGTATTTGTTTTTTCTTAGAATTTGTCAATTTGATTTCAAAGCAGAGCAGTGAGTGGAGACTATGAAACATCAAGTGTTTAATAACCAGTAGAACAGTAGAAATGTTACAGGCGTAGCGGTGGACAAAGCCTGACAGCTACAAGACAGTTTCAGAGCAGACCAGCGTATGCATGAGAATTACATTTGATAAGCTTACAGGAGTATGAGACTTCTGAGGGACTTGTGGGGATGCCCCTTCTTACTCCTGGACCCGACCCTCAATTGGCTGCTCTTATGATTCACTGGCAGAGTGTGGAGTAGTCGCAACAGAGGCCACATGGCTGCAAACCGCAAAATACTTACTGTCTGGCCCTTATAGAAGAAGCTTGCTGAGCCCTGAAACAGATCAATGAAATGGAATAGAATCCAGAAATAGACCCCACAAATACATGATGAGTTGATTTTCAACAACATTGCGGAGGCAATTACATGGGGAAGGAAAGTCTTCTCAACCAGCAGCTGGATATCTGTATGGGAGGAAATTAACCTTGACTCCTCTCAAACACCATGTACAAAAATTAATACAAAATAGTTGGTAGGGAGAATTCCCTGGAGGTCCAGTGGTTAGGACTCCGTGCTTTCACTGCCCAGGGCCTGGGTTCAATCCCTGGTCAGGGAACTAAGATCCCGTAAGCTACATGTCACGGCCAAAAAACAAAACAAAATCTGTGATAGATCTAAAACCATAAGCATTTACACAGACTTCTAGAAGAAAACAAAAATACCTAACCAGCTTTGGAATGGGCAAAGAATTCTTAGGACACAAAGTGCAAATCATAAGGGAAAAGGCATGGGGCTTCCATCAAAATGACATTTTTCTGTCCTTCAAAATGAGCAGGTAGGCCATGGACTGCCAGGAAAGAAGTAATCTGTGTGTCCTGACAAAGGACTCATATCCAGAAAATAGAAAAATGCAAATCACAAATGAGATGAAAAACCCAATTTAATAAATGGGCAAGAGACTTGAACAGATCATCACAAAGAAGATACGCAAGTAACCAGTAAGAACATGAGAGGTTGTCTAAAGGCATCAGTCACTAGGGGATGCAAATTAAAATCACAAAAAGCTACCATTTCCCATCCAGTAGAATGGCCAAAGAAGACCAAGAGTACCAGATATTGATGAAAATGTGGAGCTAGTAGAACTCAATGTATGTCCACAAGACGTACAAGATGTTTGTGGTCAATCTGTTCATAATAATGAAAGATCAAAAACATGTCCAACAGCAGGAAAATGGGTAAGCAGATTGTAGTATGTTAGTAGAACAGAATATGTCTCAGCAATAAATAGGGATGAACTATTATAAATGCAGCATGTTGTATGAATCTCAAAAACACGTTTAGCAAGACACATGGAGTATGTACCGTATGTCTTTATATGAAGCTTTAGAACTGGCAAGACTGATGGATGGTGCTGAAAATCAGAACATTGTTTGGTCCTGAAGAAGGTGGGGTGGAGGGATTGGTAATAAAGGAATAGGGAAATCTACGCCTTGCTTGTGATTGCGGTTACACGAGTGTAGACGTTTGTCAAAACTCCCTGAACTCTACACTTAAAACCTATGCGTTTGGGCTTCCCTGGTGGCACAGTGGTTGAGAGTCCGTCCGCCTGCCGATGCAGGCCCCGGTCTGGGAAGATCCCACATGCCGCGGAGCGGCTGGGCCCGTGAGCCATGGCCGCTGAGCCTGCGCGTCTGGAGCCCGTGCTCCGCAACGGGAGAGGCCACGACAGTGAGAGGCCCGCGTACCGCAAAAAAAAAAAAAAAAAAAAAAACTATGTGTTTTATTACATGTAATTTATACCTTTTTTTTCCCTTAAGATAAGGGAAGGGAGAAAAATAAACACTGCTGAGGAGAACTCATTCCCTATGTCACATGAGCCACCATGGAATTGCCATTCCTCTCCATCAGAAGAGGGATTTGGGAACAGGATCTTGGGGCATGCTTGGGTTAGTGTTTTCTGGAATCCAGTGTGGCTTTGCCTGCCCATGGAGAAGCTGCCTTCTGGGTTGCCCTTTTCATACAGGAGGCTTTTGTCCTTGTGTGGGGAGAGGCCTGTGTTTGAGTGCTTCCTGTGAGCAGGTGGGTGCATTTAACCTAGGGGTCAAGTATTAGGGAGCATCCAAGCCATGTCCTTCAAGACACGCTCATTAATAAAATGAGTATTTTGAATCCATTTGCTGTGTTTTATTTTCCAGAGGGATTGCCTTAGAGGGTTAAAGGCCGGCGGGGGAGGGAGCAATATTTACTCTCTCCTCTAAGGCTCTCACCAAGCTCTTGTTACATTAAGATAATAAAGGGGCAGCATTGAGGGAGTGGCATGAAAGTGGGCCCAGCACCTTCTTAGGGGCCCAGCTACTGACCCTGGCTTAATGGCTAAGTCTAATGGGTGAAAAGATGAAGCACTGAGCAACATGAGGGGCAGTTGCGGGTCTCAGGTTTCTCTGTGGAATCTTAATGCTAGAGTTAACGCTTTAGGCCTCTCTTTCCCTCATCTCTCAATCTCAGGGGAGGTTACAGTGATTTATCTGGTTAATTCGGAGAGGATCTCGACACTTTGTTTCAAGAGCCTCATGTGCTCCTCCTTGCATTTGCTGGCCTACAGAGAAGTGTGCTCTGGTCTGTTGTCTGTGTGTACGCCGTCCAGCTCTGCTAGTGGTTAGCTATGCAGCTGTCTGAGTCAGGAGTGAGGGGTTAGCAGGCCCATTTCCTCACACATCTCTGGTTAGACTTTCTAGCTCGGTTTTCTCCATGTATGTGTCTCCCAAGTGTTAATTTTCACTTATTTCTGAGCTTTGGGGTAGAGAGTTTACCCTAATCCACCCCCACCCCCAAACAAAGAAAAGAAAGGAAGGAAGTTGCTACACGACATCTAGATTCTCTTGCAAAGGCATGGTCAGACTGGGGTTGAAAATAAAACCCAGCAATATGTTGTTTATATGAAAGTCATAAAAATGACAAAGGCTGAAAATAAATGAATAGAAAAAGTGGAAAATGCAGACAAAAAGAAAACATGACAGTATGAGGCAAAGCAAAATTTAGAGTTAAAAACACTGTTTAAGGACTGCGTCACACTGTGAATTGTAGCAGCCAATCGTAATTACTAGAAATGCAAGGAACAAGACTTCCGTTTCCAGCTATGAGTGCTTTTATCAGATTAAACATCCTGCCAACAACAACAAGTTTTAAAAAGCTAGCTCTTTGGGACTTCCCTGGCGGTCCAGTGGTTAAGACTCTGTGCTTCCACTGCAGGGGGCGTGGGTTCGATCCCTGGTTGGGGAGCTAAGATCCTGCATGTCCCACGGCCTGCCCTAAATAAATAAATAAATAATAAAACTAGCTCTTTGAAGGCACTGGAGAGCAAACAAGGCCGCAGGTGCTCAGAGGAGAAATGCACTGAAGTGAATGTGATATTCGATACCACTTTTCCCCTTTTGGCTTTTGCTGATTAAGTAACATGAGGACCAGCAGAAAGCAGAGGCTCCGAGCTTTCAGCAGCCTTACAGGGCTGGGGAGACCTTGGAGTGAAGGGTGACGGGAGAAGCCAGGACAGAAGGGACAAGATCCTGGAGAAAAGAGGATGGTAAAGTGAGCCTGATGTTCACTGCTCTTTCCTCTCAAGGCCTTTAATGAGTCCTAAACTGTGCAGGGAGAAAAGCCAAAAATCCAAGTAGAAAATAGCAGCTAAAAAGAGTCTAGACAGCCAAGTGTTGGGGAAGCAGGATTGGAGCTTAGGGACTCGAGGAGGAGGGACTGGTAAACAGCAAAACCACCAAAGGACCACAGCCTAGAAGTAAGAGCAAAGACCAGTCTTAACCAGAAGAAACAAATTCCCTCTCAAGGAAAACTGCACCACCTAAAGCCACTACCATTTTTCATACACAATGTTGGCTTTTGATAAAAGTGTCTTAGACGTGCCAAGAGACAGAACATGCCAAGGATGTTTAGACTTTAAAGTGTGATTAACATAGTTAATATAGTCAAGAAAATAGATGACCACTAAAGGACTGGAATCTATTCCCCCCTCCCCCCAAAAAAATTTCAAATGGAAATTCTAAAACTGAAACATACACTAATTGGAATTTAAAACCCAATAAATGAATTTAAAAGCAGATTGGACAAAGCAGAAGTTAAGATTTATGGACTTAATGTAGGTTTATAGAACACATTCAGACAAGTAGGAGAGGAAAAGGATTGAAAATACAGAACAGCACCTCAGAGAAATAAAGGATACAGTAAAAACGTAACACGCGGGCTTCCCTGGAGGCGCAGTGCTTGAGAGTCTGCCTGCCGATGCAGGGGATTGCGGGTTCGTGCCCTGGTCCGGGAGGATCCCACGTGCCGCGGAGCGGCTGGGCCCGTGAGCCATGGCCACTGAGGCTGCGCGTCCGGAGCCTGTGCTCCGCAACGGGAGAGGCCACGACAGTGAGAGGCCCGTGTACCGCAAAAAAAAAAAAAAAAAAAACTTAGCATCCATGTATTTGGAGTCCCAAAAAGGGAAGGAGAAAGAATGGGGTAGACGAGACACCAAAACTATCAAAGACTTAAGCTA